>UESW01002542.1:201807-303896 GCA_900491605.1 Calamus simplicifolius | reverse complement strand
TTCAGTCAACCCTCCATCAGGATGTGCTCCATACATCACGTAACCCTTCGAATTCTCAGGGTACCGGATGAACACCTTTTTGCTGGCTTTAGGACCCAGCTTTCCCAACTTATGGGAGGCATTGTGAACAAATCCTGCTGAGCCCCAAGGGCGCAAATGATCCACAGAGGGTCGCATGCTATGCCATAGCTCATATGGAGTGGAGGATACCGTTTTACTAGGTACACGGTTAAGGATGTAGGCAGCAGTCAACAACGCATCGCCCCAGAAACTAATCGGAAGATTTGCTTGCGCCATCATCGACCTAACCATGTCTAGTAAAGTCCTGTTGCGACGCTCGGCAACACCATTCTGTTGCGGTGTCCCAGGAATGGTAAGCTGCCTGCGTATCCCTTTTCCTCACAGAGCCGCTGGAATTGCTCAGATAGATATTCGCGACCTCTATCAGTCCGGAGAGTCTTCAAAGACCTCTCCTTTTGATTTTCTACCTCAGCTAAAAATCGTCTGAAACAATTCAGCGCTTCATAGCGGTGGGAAATCAGGTATACATACCCGAATCGCGAAAAATCATCTATAAATGTGAGGAAATAGGAAGCGCCATGTCGCGCCTTGACACTCATGGGTCCACAGATATCAGAGTGAACTAGCTCTAATGGATGAGAGGCCCTAGAAGCCTTACCAAAAGGCTTTCTTGTTGCCTTTCCTGCTAGACAAGACTCACACACAGGTAGACTTATCTTGGTAAGAGGGCCCAATAGCCCAGCTTTAGCCATTCTTTCCATCCGATCTTGGCCCACATGACCAAGTCGGGCATGCCAAGAAAACTATCATTGGCAGGAATAGAAGCACAAGAGAAAGAGGAATAATAAGCACTCATTTCAACATCCAGTCTAAAGAAACCTTGTGACAAATATCCACAAAAAGATAAAACACCATCAAGATAGACTGACATACAGTCACCAGAAAAATTAAAAGTGTAACCAAGTGTCAACAGGGCAAGAACAGAACAAAGATTACACCGGATAGTTGGAACATACAAAACGTCATGTAGGATCAACACATGTCCACCACGAAGCGTAACACGATATGCTCCTACTCCCAAAACCTGCTCACGCAGACCATTCCCAAGCATGACAAACTGGGTATTGACAGGTATCCGGTGAAAATCCACAAACCCAGCTCGATCTCGCACTATATGTTTGTTCGCTCCCGAATCTACAATCCAATCGGGGAGAGTGTCAGCAACTAATGCATATGAACAAACATAGAGAGAGCTTAATATGGAGCTTACCTTCTTTGGCTCAGTGCAATCACGAGCAAAGTGGCCTTTTGCTCCACAGTTGTAGCACTTAATCTTTGTCACATCTCTCTTGCCCCCTCGACGTCCTCGCTTAGGTTTGGCCACATTTTTCCTTTATATCCCTGAGCACTTCTGTTACGTGCCTTTACCTTCTTTTTGTTCTTGGGCCTCGAAGACCCATCAGTAACCACATAGGCCGAAGGAAGGGAAGTCTCAATTCGATCAGCCTCTAGCTCAAGGTGACGAGCAATATCCTCAAAAGTCTTGATGTGCTCACTATGAGTCATCAAGAGCTTCATCTGACTCCACTGAGGGTCAGGTAGTGAACGAATCACTGCTAGGACCTGTTGCTCATCAGTAAGTTCAACTCCAGCAGCCTTCATATCCCTAATCATGTTTCCCATCACACGAAGGTGGGTCGACATGGAATGATCGGGATCCTTGACATACTGAATGAATCTAAGGTTCAAGGCACGTAGCCTTGTCGCCGAAGTTTGACCAAACCTTATCTTGAGCTGGTTCCACATATCCTGAGCAGTCTGGCAATGCTCAAAATTGCCAATAAGATCATTGTGCATGCTGCTCAACATAGTAAAGCGTGCACAACGATCTTTCTTGACCCAATTGTCATAGGCTTCCCGATCAAGGCGATGTTGCTCAGTAGTGCCAGGCGCTGGTGGTGTCATACAAGTTGTCAGGGTTTCCAAGACTTCTAAGTCATTCAGCAGGTATTGGATTTTCCTATGCCACATGTCATAGTTTTGTCCATCTAGCTTCTCACCTTTGTTGAGATCAGCAATAACAGATTTGGAGGCCATCACTCTCTGTTGGTCAAGCAAGGTATGGACATCAGGCACATATGTTACTGTTAGTGAGGAAAAAAAATCAGATTTCAAATGTTCTATCTTATGAATGAGATCGAAAATTTCGCTATGCTCATAATCATCACTCATTCAATAAGATGGAACACAGAATCTGATAAGTTTCCATATAACATATCTATGTAATCCACTTTTTAAATTTGGAACAAATCCGCATGTCAACTAAAAAACAACATATATATTCTTTATGCACCAAGCATAAATATACATGCAGAAGACAAACACCCCTAATGCATAAATTAGTATATTATGCCAAGCAGAAAAAAAATGCATAAAACACATTTATACACTAGGCATAAATAAATTTATACACTAAGCATAAATAAATTATGCATACAGAAATATTTATCGGAAATAAATATGATTGTAACTGTGCATAAAAAAAAACTGCAATTGGGGTACATATAGACGCTCTCAGGGACAAGGGAGAGTCCCATTCGTGGCAGCTGGGTGATATTACATTCTTTAATGAAGATTAACTTAGTGCATCACAATTACTAAGCTGTAAGCTGGGCCCATCCACGGCAGGTAGGTGGGGCCAGAATGGGTCGGATTTGCGTCTAGCTGGCTTTGGTTTGATTTTTCTGCATATTTATTGTTCTCTGTGTGTGTGCGCTGCGGCTCCCTTGGCCGCGAGACCAAAAGTTCTTGGAAAAACGAAAGCAGTCTGCACGTTAAAAAGTGGATGGCCTTTCGGATTCTTTAATGGGAGGAAAAACGATACAAAATGAATTTGATTCATTAAATCTCTCGATCCTTTCTTTCCAACGAAGGAAGGAATGGAAAACCTTTGATTCATTAAATCTGTAACTCAGCGCGAGAGGTTTGGACGCCTGTTCTCCAAAAAACATGCAAGCAGTGCTTTTTATCTTTTTTTTTTTTTGTGTTGCAGAATCGTAGAGCGCCAGCTGTGGAATCAAAGGCTTAGGAGATAGGCAGCGCGCAACCATCGTTGCCAGCTCCTCCGCCTTCCTCACATCGGCCACCGTTCAAAGTATGGTGACGACCAAAACCGCTCTGATACCAATTGAAGGTACCGTTGAAGGTGCCAAAGATAAAGGACATACCTCAATATTGGCAGCAGCGGAAACAGCAGCGGAAACGGGATCGTCGGCCGCCGAGGGCTACCAGAGTCCTCAATGCATCCACACCCCTAAGCCGCGGTGCCGTAGGAAAGAGGAGGAAGAGCCTTTGTGTCCTTCTCTCAGAACACCTTTCCTCTCCGAAGACTTCTCTCACAGAAACACCTTCGGTCTCTCATTTTAAAGAGGGCTCACACAGACGGATAAGCCCGAGGCTTATCTTCCGAAGAGTCTGCTCCTATTCCGAAGAGTCTCCCATTTATGGGACTCTTCGGATTCCGAGTGGACGCATTAATTAGCACCCAGGCCAACAATTTTCCTCTAATTAGCATATGATTCTTGCTTTATGCAGGAGTTGCAGTGATATGGGTGATGCTCATCACAACATTTCTCATGGCTGTGGTGATGTTGGTTATTTGGAACACCAACATTTTTTTTGTATTATTTTTCTCGTGGTCTTCATCAGCATTGAAGGTGTTTATATGACCTCCTTGCTCAACAAGGTTCCACAAGGTGGGTGGGTTCCTTTTGCAATTACAGCCTTCTTCTTAGTGATCACACTATCCTGGACATATGGGAGGAGCAAGAAGGGCAAGTATGAGGCAGTAAACAAGATGGATAGGTTTGAATTTGATCAAATGGTAGAACGCAGCGCTCGGGTCCAGGGATATGCTTCTTTTGCACTGATCTGATCAATGGAATTCCTCCAATTGTGCGGCATTATGTGCAACATATAGGTAGTCTTCGAGAAGTTATGGTGTTTGTCACTGTGAGAACACTCCCAGTGAGATCAGTCCTCCCTGAGGAACGTTTTCTTGTAGCCAAATTGGGGCCAAAAGGTGTATACAGGTGCTTAGTCCAGTATGGCTATATGGACAAGCACAGCATGGAGGGAGAAGAATACATTGCATTGGTTGTTTTAGCCTTGAAAGAAATTGCTGAGAATGTTCAAGAGACTGAGATATTAGATTCTGCAATGAACAGTGGAGCAATTTTTGTGTTAGGAAGGATCATACTCAAGGTGAGTGAAAGGAATGGGTGGTGGAAACATTTCCTCATTGATTACTTATACAGGTTCTTGCAGAAGAACTTTAGGTCTAATGTTGCCACACTTAGAATTCCCCATGGCAAGATCTTACAAGTGGGTATGGTATATGAGATTTGAAGAGTTTCGTGAGGATTAGCTTACACTTCTTTTAATTGGATGTAGTGAGTGATTGAAAGCCATGGAAGGAAGTATTTAATGGCTGGATGTATAACTAGTTTGAATTGTAACGAATGATTTGGTGTTACATAATTTTTAGTTGATTCTGTTTCTTTGTTCTCATTCTAAAATATAGGGGTAAGAATGAGAAAGATTATGTGTGACAAATAAAGTAATTGATTGTTTTTTCCATGGAAGAATATTTGCTATAGATGCATTCATGATATGCATAAATGCATGCATAAAAGTAATATTGCGTGTATGCATACATGCATGCATACATATATGTATGTATATGCGCATCTATATGTATGTATGGATGGATGGATTGTGGATACGTGTATATAATCTTGCATCATATATGGATTTTCATTCTTATATATCTATAATTATTTTCTATTTGAAAATATTTGGGCCCTAGAAGAATTATATAACAACTCTCTTGCTTTAAGATTGGTGTTACTCACTGCACAACGTTGAGATTTCAAGCTTCTCGATGATCAGGCCATCTTAGACATATGGAAGGAGTAGAATAAGTTTGAAGCCATGTAGGATTGAAGCGTCCCAAGGATATGCTTCTTTTGCAATGTTCTGATTCATAGAATTTTGCTAATTGTTCAGCATTATCTGCAACATATAGGCAGTCTCAATCTCCACAAAGTTACAACTACGAGTAACTTTACTAGTGAGGTCAGTCCTTCCAAACGAGCATTCTTCTCGCCAAATTGGTCTCAAAGTCTGTACACAAGTGTGTAGTCCAGTTTGATTATATGGAGAAGCACAATATGGAGGAGAAAGAATACATTTCATCTATTATTTGGACCTCAAAAGAGATTATTGAGAATGCACAGGAGCTTGAGATGCTAGATTATATTCTGCACTGAATGGTGGGAATGGTAGAGCAATTTGCGTTGAGAAGGATCATTTTCAAGGCGACTGGGAGGAATGGAAGGTGGAATTATTTCATCATCAATAGCTTGTGTAGCTTCTTGTAGAAGAAACTTGGGTCTAACGCCGCCTTGCATAGAATTTTAAGATCTTTGCAAGAAAGAAAGGTGCATGAAATTTGAGTTTTCTAATGATCGGCAAGACATTTCAATCAACTAAGGAAAAGTCTTTCTGCACCGCCTCCGGTGCAGGAAGCGTGCACCAGAGCGTGCCATTAGCCGTGCGCCTATGCGGGTACGTGCAGGACGTGCCACGACCTATTGGGCCATGACAAGTGTGCTCGCATGGGTGCGCGGCCAATGGTGCACCCCGATGCATGGCTTCGTGCACTAGAGGTGGTGCACAAAGTTGCTCCCATCAATTAAAAGGTGTATGTAGTACTGGCATCTATCATATGTGTTGCATGATGTTGATTAAAGACTTTGGATGGTCGGATATAGTCGCTTTGAATTATTTTTAATGAATTAAATATTCCATAATGTCTAACTGATTCAATTTTCTTTTTTCTCATTCAGTTTTCATTATTCCTTTATTATTCATATACATCAAGTCATTAGGCCAAGATTTTACATAATTTCATCATGAATAATAATAAATCAATATCAAGATGCAAAATAGTCAATACACATAATCAAGTAACATTGATAAGTCAAGCATCATAGGATTATAATTATTTAATCGCTTAAATCATGATAAAATCCTAGAAAAGGCAACTTGACAAATGCTTTTCTGCTCCAAATCTATCACATAGTTTTAGACTTAATCAGCATATATACTGACGAGGGATAAAATTATTATTATGCCAATACTTGTGCATATGATAAAAAAGTCGAGACCACTTTTGATTTTTGATCAGCCAATTATCACATCTAGAAAATAACAGAGCTGGTGCACCTCGACGAGACCGAACCATCCTCGGACCGAGTTACCCTCAGACGGAATCATTCGAACCATTCTCACGCCTCGATGGGCCCGAGCTATCCTTTTACCTTGGCCGGACCGAGGTATTCATATGCCTCGGTAGAGCCGAGCTATCCTCTTATTCCTTGGCAAAATCGAGGAACCCCTGAACCTCTGTGGAACTGAGCTATCCCCATGCCTAGCTCAAGTGCATTCACCACCAACCGTCACGATGAATTCTCCATATGATGAACGGTTCTGATCGCTCGATCAAGGTTAGATGCGGAAAATTCAGATTCATGATGATTTATCGAGATTCCAGCTACGTAGATCCCTAACAACCTTGAGCGAAAAATTAGGCCAATAATATCAGAAGTGGCCTACAATCATAGAATCTCAAAGCATCAACCAGTTTTCCTAGCCGTCGATTCTTTAACTAACCAGATATTGATGCTACCGGCCTCATAACAAACTTGATTCGAATCTGATTCGAATCTTGACGGTTTCGGACCCTCTGTAACACGTCCAATAGAGATAGGCACTGGGCCCTGCTTCCCATGGGCCGGCATGGCCCACACGAAATGGGTTGTGCCTGGTATGGCCCGATACTGCTATAGTACCGAGCCGTGCCAGCACGGCCCATGACGAGCCCGTGCCATGCAATGCCGTGCCAGGCACGGCCCATGTGGGCCTGGGCCATGCTAGCCCAGGTGGGCCATGCTAGGCACGACCACCCATAAGGGCTTGATAAAAATTTTTGTAAAAAAATATTTTTTTGATAAATTAAAAAATTATTAGGAATAAAGAAATTTATTAATATGAAGCCACCTTAATGGTGGAGGGTTTGGTATAGACCCTTACCAGTTTATTAATTTAAAATCAAAATGGTAAAGGAAGGGAGGGGGGCTAGCCTGACCTTCAGAACAGAATACAATAAGAAAAGAGAAAAAAATAGAGAGAAAAAAATAAAGATGACTCACTTTAACAATTAAAAAAATAAAAATATACAATTATAAAAATAGAGATGACTCACTCATCAGTCATCAGTAGTATTTGTGTCATCATCATCTTCGCTGGTTAAGTCATGTCCACCTTTATCTTAAAGCCTCGCCTCAGCATCCAACCAATCTTTGAAGCAGATAAGCATCTCAACTGTCTCGACAGTCATCCTACTTCTTTTTTCATCCAGTATACATTGACCTACACTGAAAGTGGATTCCGATGCTACTGTGGACATCGGCACAGCTAAAATATCTCGTGCAATGGCAGACATAATAGGATATTGATTTCTAATACTCTTCCACCAAGTTAATACATCGAGACTTTCTATTTGATCTTCATCATATGCAGAATGAAGATCATTTCGTAAATAAAATTCTAATTCATTACTTAAAGATGAAGAAGATGAAGCATGCGTGTGTTTTCTAATGAATAAAAAATAGATGACGAACGAGATCTTGAAGAAGAAGCAAAGCTTTGAGCAGGTATTTTAGAACCACAAATTTTGTCATTATATAAACCAAAAATATCATTAAGATGTCATGTTACCTCATCTTTAGCAGGTTCAGGATTTTAATTTATATTTTCACAGTATTGATCAATTAAAAAATTTACATCATTTAATTTAATTCTAGGATCAAAAAAAAAGCTAAGTTATGCAATAGACATATCCTATTCCAATATTCATTCCATTTAGTTTCTATATTACATATAATAGGCATTAAAACTTCATGATATCTATATTCTTTAAATTTTTCTCTAATTATATATGCTTTTTGTAAAAATGAACAAGAAGTTGGATAATAAATACCTGAAAGAACATTTGTAGCATCATAAAAAGTAACCAAAAAATCTTTTAAAATTTTACCTTGATGCTAATCAAGTTCAGTCAATGTATATCCTAATCCACAATCATTAATATAAGCACTTAATAAGTTCTTATATTGATATGCATCATGTATCATGGCATAGGTACTATTCCAACGAATTATTACATCAAGTTTAAATTTTTTAAAACGTTTACCATGATCTACACATAATTGTTTAAATTCTTGAAGTCTTGACCTTGAAGCATGAAAAAAGAAATTACATTTCTAATTTTTAAACTAACCTCTTGAATTATGTTCATGCCAGATTGAGCAGAAATATTTAATATATGACATGCATATCTAATATAAAATAATTATTCATC
The DNA here is from genome assembly GCA_900491605.1 of Calamus simplicifolius. NCBI lineage: Eukaryota > Viridiplantae > Streptophyta > Magnoliopsida > Arecales > Arecaceae > Calamus > Calamus simplicifolius. The sequence continues at coordinate 295,390 of UESW01002542.1, read as the reverse complement.
TAAAATGGGATGCAAAGAGTCATTTAATAATGCAACAACATAATTATTATTAGATGCATTATCAAAAGTAATTGATATTATTTTATTATTAATATTATATGAGCATGGATTTGATAAATAATATTTGAAATTTGTTCCGAATGCAGAAAATCAAAAGCATGAAAAGAATAATTCGTTTATTTAGTTGCCAATCATTATCAATATAATGAACAGTAATAGGAATAAAATAATTACTACCTACAGATGTCGACCAAATATTAGAAGTTAAAGAAATTCTAGCATTTAAATTTGAGAGACTTTCAGTTAAACTTTGTTTCATTACTAAAAAGTTTGTCATAGCCACTCTTCTAAAGGTACGGCTACTAGTTCTTCTAAAATCAGGTTGTAGGCCTAATTGAACATATCTTTTAAAATTATAAGATTCAGATAAACTAAAAGGTAATTGATCCTGAACTATCCATCTTATAAGTAATTTTCTCTGATTTTCGTGGTTATATGCAAAATTATCTACAAGTGATCCCTCTTGTATATTAAGGATACATCGCTGACGGGAATCATGCATCCTATGAGTCTCTTAATGTCTTTTTAAATGCCCTGTTCCCCTAGTACTAGAATAACCGTAAAGTTTTGCACATTTTTTACATTTTGCTTTATAGACACCATCAACCATAATTCTATCGAAATCATTCAAAACATCACTAGTCCTCTTACAAGAAGATTCGACATTACACTGTCTCTAGAGGGAACTTGGGTTTGGGGTTGGTGTAGGGATTGGGGATTAGTTTTCTCATCCTTAGAAAAAGGGTGCATGCTAAAATTACTTTCGTTAAAAGATGTCATATCTAAAATTTCTAATTAATAAATGTAAAAAAATAAATACTAACCCATAAAAAGGAATTGAGAAGAGGATCAGAGGTGAAGGCGTGGAGCCGAGATTTGTGAGCTTCCTCTTGCGCACAAGAAGTGACCTTGTAGCACTTGAATACTTGCTAGAACACTTGCCACTTGTAAGAATACTTGTAAACTAAAAATTAAATTGCTAATCTACTAGAGCACTTGCTAGAAGAGAGAAATAGTAGTAATAGAGAAGAGTTGGTTTGGTGTGGTAAGAATAAGGGAGAAATGAGCTATTTATAGAAGTCCTAATTTTTTTTCAAAAATACCCTTTGATATAGCTGTTATATGGTTGTTGGAAGGGTAAAATGGTCTTAAACCCCTCCTAAACGGTTATATAGCCATTTCTAGCCATTTTTAACGGCTATATAGCCGTTAAGGGTTGGGCCAGGCACGACCCACCATGGGTCGTGCCAGGCCTGAATTTTTTTATCGGGCCGTGCCTAGCATGGCCCGTTTGTTACGGGCCGTACCAGGCATGGCATGATAATTTTTGAGGTATGATGGGCTTGGACCGTGCCGTGCCAGGCATGGCCAGTGCCCACCTCACAGCACGGCTAGTATCCACCTCTAACGTCCAAGGAATCAGGTGATTGCCTATCATCACATCTGTAACCTATAAATACCCTTGTCCTAAAGCTCTTTAGGTATGCTTACTCTCACACTTTCACTAAAAAACTCCATTAAAGCTCAAGCAGAGCTCGGAGCTCTTGGAAGACCATTTCTTGACTCTTACGAGAGCCTTCTCCCCATATCTACTTGCTGTGAATCTTCATTGACTTGAGCGTCGAAGGATCTTTCCACTGAGGGCCACCCCTGATACTCTGTACATGAGGACTGTCTTGCAGGTTCTATCTGGGCGAGAGATTAGCGTCCAGATCCGGAGTCGGACTGCACCTGAGTTGGAGAGCGGATTTCCACGGCAACATATACAAGCATATTTGTTTTTGTTAACTTAAACATTCTTGATAAATTTGTTATCACCCACCCCTGAAGTTCCCTCCTAAATCAATATTTGCATGACCCAATATTTGAGATTAAACATGTTTCACATGACTAGATCATGATTTATTATTCAATCAACCTATGGTTATAACCATGATCCTAGGTTGAAGTAAATTCTATAAGAATTAACCCATTTAAAATTTGGTTCGGTCCAGAACGAAGAACGAAGAATGGTTTCCCTTCTTGATTCCCGTCATCTTGGTCCTAACCCCCGACTAGCTGGGCGAGCCTCCCTCCATGGTCGACTGGTCAACTGGTGACTGCCCAGCCACGACCTTGACAGCACCGGCCACCCCCTTTTTTTAACATGGCACGGTGGCAAGAACCCATCGGCTGGTTCTTGGATTGGACCCCCTACCAGGAAAAGAAACCGATCATGGTGCGACACCACCGTTGCAAACTCCGATCGGATGCATGGTCTCATCGGAACAGGGGATGAAATCAGAGAAAGAATTCAAGATTCCTACGTTCGTTATATGCTGATTTGATCTGTGGGAAGGCTGGTTCTTTTCTCCCTAGCCTGCCTCACTTCGACAATCCCGAACAGCACCGGTGTGGCCGGTTGGCGATCGGATGCTGCCAAACAAGGGCAGCCAAAACCGGGCATCAGCACCCCATTTGACTTAAATAGTCATCGGCAGCGCTCCGACGGCTTACCAAGACTCAAGGAAAGGAAGAAAGGTTATGCTTTTTTGGCGATCTTCTTCAGCCATTTACCCCAAGTCCGATCATCCCATGACCTTCCGTCAGCCACCCAATTGCCCATGAAACTGATGCCTAGGGTTTGTTTTTATAGAGGATCTCTGGCTTCTTCCTGGTCTAAAACCTGACCTAGGGTTGGGTTTCACACAAAATACCCAGCCAAAGGTTCCAAAAGTCAAGGAAGACAGACAAAGTAGGACCCAAAAAAAACATACCATTCAAGATACAAGTATCTAGGCAACGCAATCCTAATCCTGGCTCTGATACTTGTTCGGTGGATGGGTGGCAAGAGCCGACGATGGTTGCTCGCCGCCGGTCGATGAACATCAGCGCGACAATGGAAGGTCCTGATACAGCTTCAGCTCAGAAGACGGGGTTTGAAGTTGGCTAAAAGGACTGAGAAGGGCGTGCCGGGGGAGTCCACGGGTGTGCCGGTGGACAAAGGGTGTGCCGGGCTCACTGGTAAGGAAGCTGAGAAGGGGTCTGCAGCTCACACAGTGAGCAGTGAAGTTCAGCAACAGCTGAACTCAAATTTGATTTCGAAGAATCCCTTTGCCTTGCTAGGTTCAGTTGAATGGGCCGGTCGGCCTTCGAAGACTCAATCTTAGCGAGTCACCACTAAAAAATAATAATAATAAAAGAAAAAAATGACTTCACCTTGAATAAAAAGAGTACACGATAAATTCATATTCTTAACACACATGGACTCAAGCCAGGGCAATGCTATCCAGGTTACTAAGGGTGTTGAGTCCACCCATAGCCAGGTTATGACTTTTGAGGGGAGATGAGTGTATCTGATCAGCTAAATCAGCAGGATAGATGAAGCCATGAGTCGATTGTATCTTGCATAAAGGACAGGGTCAGGATATGCAGATTGACCCTGCCCCCTTCGGTGGATGAGCTTGCAGAAGCTAGGGATGATACCCATCTGATAGGTTGTTATAGACTGAACCTTGATGAAGGCACCTCGATCTCCGACTGGCTACCTGATATTGAGATGATGGAGGATAAGACTGGGGTCCATCCCCCCCAACTTTAATATGAAGATTCTTATTTGAAATGTTAGAGGAGCCCAAAAAGCCTCGTTTTGCTCCTCGTTTGGGAAATTGATACAGCTTCATAGATTTGATATATGTATTCAGTTAGAAACTCGATTATCGGAAGATAGTTTAATTTGGTTTCGGAGATAGGTTGCTATATCGTGGTCTTCATATGAAGTGAGTCTACGGGTCTATCTGGAGAAATTTTGGCTCTCTAGCGCATCGGTGTAACCAGCAGATTGCTCTTGTTATTTCTGAGGGGATATCCGACACCTGACTTCTATTGGGTGCTTATACTAGCATTGATTTTTGGGAAAGGCATGTTCTATGGTCCGAGAGTCTCTCTGTTTGAAAAGGGCTACCCATCCCTCAATTGCTGGAGACTTTAACTGTATCATTTATCACTGGGGCCAGTGAAAAGAGAGGGGGCAGATAGTTTATTGGTTCAGTAGAGATAGCTAAGTTCAGGTCATTCATCTTCTCTGCTGGGCTGTTAGACTTGGGATTCTTGGGTCCCCAGTTCACCTGGTGTAATAATCACCAGGGTTCATCACGAGTTTGGGAGAGACTTGATAGGGCTATGGCTATGGTCCAGTGGCTTCAGATTTACCCTTCTCCCACTATTACTCATCTTTCTTGGATTGCCTCAAACCACTGTCCCATTCTGATATCTATGGAGGCAGATACACAATGGTGGAAACAGTTTCGATTTGAGCAGTTTTGGACCTCTTATTTCTCGGCTCGGTCCATTATCTCCCAGGTTTGGTGTCTGCCGGTGAGAGGTAGTGCGGCGTACAGGCTTTCTAGGCATCTTGAGTTAGCAAGGCACCGACTTTCCAGATGGAACAAATGGGAGGTGGGTGACCTAGTTAGGAAAGCTGAGCAGGTGGAAGCTGATATCGTTACTCTTCATATCAGAGAGGATACTAAAGGCTGTCTATCTAATTCTGATATTAATGCTCTTAGAGCTAGGCTAGCCTGCCACCATTCATTATTACAGCAGCAGGAGACTTACTGGAGGCAGAGGTCTCGAATACAGTGGGTTCATGATGGAGATCGGAATATCAATTTTTTTTACCAGGCCACCTGAAGCGATGTGCTGCCAATAGGATTCGGAGGATTATTGATAAGGAAGGGCATTACCAGGAAGATATCCAAGTCATAAGGGACCAGCTTTCTCACTCTTTTAGTGCAGATGGTCTGAGCATACGGGTGATGGGTTCCCTTTCCATCCAGTCATGTATTCTAAGAAGGTCTCTACAGATGAGAGTCGCCTTTTTATCAGACCAATCTCTGGGGATGAGATTCGATCAGCTTTATGGGAGCTTGATAAGGCCCCTAGGCCTAATGGTTTTTCATCTTTTTTTTTTCGATCATATTGGAACATTGTGGGTCACGATGTTGTTCAGGCCATCCTAAGTGCTTTCCATTCTAAAAGTATTCTTGTTGAGTGGAATTAGACTCTTATCACTCTTGTGTTCAAACACACAGATGCTTCCACCCCTCTACACTATCAGCCCATCAGTCTTTGCACTATCTTGTACAAGGTCTGTTCCCGGCTCCTAGCTAATCGATTGAGGAATGTGATATCTCGTATTATCTATGTGGAACAGGGACCTTTTATCAGAGAGCGCAGCATTTTGGATAACTTCCTCATAGCCTAAGAATTTATGCATGATCATCATAGATCCTCTAATCGTTAGTGTCTTATGGCTGTTAAGCTTAACATGGAGCGAGCTTATGATAGATTGAGCTGGAATTTTCTGCATTGTACTCTTCTTGAATTTGGGTTTGATGGTCTTTTTATTGATTGGATTATGACTTGCATCCATATGCCATTTCTTGCTCATTATTAATGGCTGCCAGACTGATTTCTTCCACTCTGCTATGGGTCTGCGCCAAGGATGCTCGCTTTCTCCCTTCTTGCTCATCCTTGCTGTCGATGATTTATCACGTGCACTACATCAGGCGCAGCAGGATCTTTGCATTGCCCCCTTTATGGTAGGTCCGGATGGGCCATCGGTATCTCATCTTCTTTTTGCTAACGACTGCATCTTGTTGGGCCAAGCTAATGTTGGCAATTCGACCACTTATGCTACTATTGTACGGGAGTACTGTCAGGCTTTAGGTATGCTTATGGTATGCTTTAGCCCGAAGACTCTCAGTACAATGAGAGAAGCCATCTTTCATACTTTTGGCATCTTCACTTAGGGAGACCAACTATCGTATTTGGGGATCCCTATCACCGGTACACAACACGATGCTCTAATTACTCTGAGCTTGAGCGTTGAGTCCATGATCGTATCGATGGCTGGCAGGTAATAGGGTTATCTATGATGGTGAGGATAACCCTCCTACGCTCGGTTCTAACATCCCTTCCTCTTCATCTACTATCTAATGGTGCTATCTCGATTACTTGTCTAAGAAAGATAGAGAGATGCTTTAAAGACTTTCTCTGGGCCTCGATGTAGAATGGTCATGGCATTCATTTACATGCATGAGATACTGTTTGCATGCCGATCTCTAAAGGAGGCCTTGGTATTTAGTCTTTAACTATGAGGAGAGAAGCTATGCTTGCTAGATACGTCTCGCGGTTCCTTCTTGATTTGGACTGCTTTTAAAGTTCATTTATTCATGCTAGATATGATGAGTGGACTTCTGATATGAATTTTTAGTTCTTCCAAGGTTATTCTTTTTTCTGAAAGGAGGTGTGTAGTCATGCGCCGGCTATCTTGGACAATACCACATGGATAATTGAAGATGGCTCATCAGTAGATATTGTCCAAGATACATGGATTGCGGAGCTTTCACTCTCTCACTGGTCTACTTTTATCAGTACTGATGTTCCAAGCCGTATGATAGTCTCTGATATGATCTCTCAGGATCTCTCCTCCTAGCATCCTCCCACGATGTCCCAGTTTTTTTGGTAAGGAGCTTGCTCATTGCATTTTTTCTATTCTGCTCGTACCGGGCCATGCTAAGGACACCAGATTATGGAGGAGATCATGTCTCTCTAGGGCTTCGATCAGAGATCTTGTGAAGATCTTTAGGCCTCAGCCTCAGCATATAATGGATACAGCATGGATATGGAAGCTTTCCATCCATCCTAGGCTTCAGCTCTTCATATGGAAGCTTGTGTGGAACTGTCTTCCTACTTACTCCTTGCTCTTAGGTACGAGACTATCTATTCAGGCTACTTGTCCTTTGTGTGGCCAGGATGATGAGACTACTGATCATGCCATCTTTGATTGCCCTAAAGCGAGATAGATTTGGCATATAGTTGGATACCATCCTATGGAGGAGGGTACAACATCATGACAGACCTCTTTCTTGAGAGAGATAAGGAGGGATAACCAGTAGTAGGGCTTCATTTGGGCAGCCACAGTGCACCAGATTTGGTTATCATGAAATCAGATTATTTTCACTGAAGACTCTGTCTCCCCACATAGGATTGTTCGAAAATCCTTATCCTTTTCTGCTGAGTACACACTTTACTGCACTGCTTATGGTTCTAATAGCTCTGGTCATTGGGGTTATTCTACTACTTCGGTAGTGAACTGGCAGACGATTTTTATCACTTGGGAGCCCCCCTCAAGGTTTGTTAAAATTAACTTCAATGGGAGTGTACGGGGTAGATTAGCTGGCTCAACATTTGTTATACGTGGAAATGATGGAGCTATGCTGGCTGCAGGAGGAATTGGCCTCCTTGACTCATCTGTCCCTATGGCGGAGATTTATGCAGCGTGGGTTGGCATTTTCTATGCTACACAGATCCTTCATGCTTAGAGTCTCTTTATTTAGGGGGACTCTCTCACTGTCATACACTGGCTTCGACGGGATTGCTATGATCATTCTCCAATCAACCCTCTGCTTCTGGATGTTTGGTCTATCCTACGGGATGTCTAAAGATTTCAGATCCATCATATTTATTGAGAAGCCGACTCGGCGGCCGATTGGGTGGCGGCCTCTATGGTCCATCTCTTTAGCTTTTGATTTTGGAAATAGGGAGATCCCTATCCTATTGTACTTAAACAACTTCTATTTTCTAACTTATCGGGATTGACTTGCACTAGACTGATATGATTATCCGCCTGTACCAAAAAAAAGGTAGATTGCTTAAGAGATTGGTAAGAGACCAAGATTCTTTACCTAGGGAAATAAAGGGACAACAATATATATTTTTCTATTATTGAGTCATCAAACATTGAAAAAATTTGACACATCTATCACAAAAGCAGACACTCTCAGTTCTCCACAGTTAAAACTAAAATAGAGCATTTGAATTGCAAAGATTAATAGTTCAATAAGCAAGAAAAAAGTGCTTGAAAGAATAAAGAAATAAAAAAGAATGAAGATCAAAAGTTTATATGTTCTAGGATAATTAGAGACCTAAATAAATTAAATAAATTCATGAAGTTTTTTGTGATTAAATCATCTTGTTTACCATGTTACGGAGGATTTTGTACATCTATGCCAAGCACCATTTCAATAAATTTATAGTGGTGTATGAAACATGGTAGATTCTTATATTGAAAAAAATTCTGCACGATAAATTTGACAATTATATGATTTAGTATCACTAGTTTTCTATTTGTTAAAAATAAAAATAGTAAAAGTTTGGCTATAAGTGGCATGGGAAAAAAGAGTAATTAAGTTTCTTTTTGTTTACTATTACAAAGCATTTTAGTGCGTGTTTATCAAGTACGTGTTAAATAAACTCATATTAATAGGTGTATGAAACACACTGGCTTCTAATGCTAAAAAAAAATTCTATGCGATGATTTGACAACTATACGGTTTGGTATTATTTTTTTTCTTTGTTGAAAAGAAACATAGAAAAAGTTTAATTATAAATAACATAAAAAGAGAACAATTAATTATGTTCTTAAATATTTTATGAGTACTTGATACCAAAAAAAGAAATGGCATCATCAAAGTTGATAGTTTTTTCTCCTAATTTTGTAGCTTCATTATTCTGCACAATATTTTTAATTTAAATCATTCATATAAGAACCTATATAAATTCTTGTGTGCCTGAATGAATAGCATGAGAACTTGCTATTATAGCATTCATCCATTTCTTGGTCACAATATCTCAAGTCAAAGATTCTCTCCAATCCCTTTTTTTTTGGGTGTCTCATTTTCCTACTATTGCTTTTTATGCCTTAGTAAATCAAATATCGCATAATATATATTATGTATGTATTATAAATCACATATAATTTTTGAGATATCTATCATTTCTTTCTATTCAAAAGTATCTAGTTCATCTCTCTCTCTCTCTCTCTCTCTCTCTCTCACTCAGTTGGTGTTTCTCCTGATTGAATTGCATCAAAGATGTTCGTCAAAGTCTTGGGCCAAACTTTATAGAAGGTATGCTAATAATCGTATTAAAAGAGGTGTCCAAACTATGTGAAAGGTAAACTACTAATTGTATTAAAATTAGACATCAAATAAAGATATCAAATAAGCTAGATAATCAATGTCACAATCTAATCAGACACAAAAAAAGCAAGCCATATTTAGCCCCCCATGCATTAGGTTGGCATTGTCCAAACATTATAAATGAGACAATAGGAGAACTCTTTCTGCACCATGCGCACATGGTATAGGTAGGAATGCATGCACTGCGCGCAGGTGTGGCATGCATACGGTGCAAAAAGGATAAAAATAATCTCAGCGCATGCGCGGCCACATGCACAAAGACTTTTTTAGGGATAACATGGCCCATGATGGGCCGACTTGCAACAAAATATGGGACATGTGATTGATCACCTATGGCCCACCGCATGTTTAATGAAATTGCTCCTAAACAACTATTTTCAAGGATATTATATCTATTCTCTTTTTTTGAAAAAAAAAACTCTTTTACTTTTTTTAATAGCCATAAATAGCTAGTTTCAAGGGTATTTTGTATTGTATAAAGAACCTATTTATCCTTTCTCACAACTATAAATAGCTAGTTTTTTAGGTTTTTTGGGATATTTAGAGGCTCTCTAACCCTTATTAATACCCTCAACTTCTGTCTCTTACTTCACACCAAATTACTTAACCTTATTAAGTTCTTCTAAACTCTCTTAAGCTATCCTAATCTTCGTATAAGTTTTTCTAAGCTCTTTTAATCTTTCTATATGCCTGTCCTAATCTTTGTATAAGTTTTTCTAATTTCTTTTAATCTTTTTATAAGCTATCTTAATTTCTTCCTACAAATTTCTTAATCTTCCCATAAGTTCTCTAGTCTACATTGTCTCATACTAGTAGCTCTCACTCACCCTATGAGATCTTTCAACTTAGTATGGCGATGGAGAGGTTCTCTTATTATAGGACCTATCTTAATGCATACAATCACAAACAAGAACCAATGTCTTCCACTCTAATACTACTACTTGTACCTTAAGCATTAGAGCCAAAGCAAGACCTAAGACCTTTAATGTCCAAAAGCACTTCATCGTAGAAGAGATCACCAATAAGAGGGTTCGAGCTATATGTACTTATCTTAAGGAAGGACTATAACTTGCAATACTTCAATATAATCGGCTATCTAGCCTAGCATTGGAAGAAGTATAAAAATATAATGATTTCATCCAAAGCCAACTTAAATTCCATTTGAGTGTGTTATCAATGTTTTCATATTTCTAGAAGATAAATAGAAAATAATTATCAAAGTTAATTATAAATAATGAAATACACTTTTTCTCACTACAAGAAAATTTAAATATAGCGACGCCCAAATGCGTCGCTAAACACCCTATAGCAACGCATTAGCGATGCAATTTCGGCGTCGCTACGATGGTCATCGCATCTCAATTTGTCACAATTGCGTCACTTAACAGCGACTCTCTGCCATGCAATAAATGCGTCGCAATATATTGCGACGCAATTAAATGCGTCACAATATTACGACACAACATACATGCGTCGCTAATTTTAAAAATAATTTTTTAAAAATATTTACGATGAAAAACCTCATCGCAATTGAGTCGCTAATTAATTAATTTATTTTTAAAAAAATTTAATTAGCGACGCATTAGCGACTTAAATTGCATCGCTAATATTTTTAAATTATTATTATTAAATATTATGACGCATTTAGTTGCATCGTAATATTTAATAATAATATTTTTAGATATATTAGCGACATAATTTTAGTCGCTAATGCGTCGCTAATTAAATTTTTTTAAAAATATTATGACGCTAGGTCATTGCATCGTAATATTTAATAATAATATTTAAAAATATTAGCGATGCAATTTCAGTCGCTAATGCATCGCTAATTAATTTTTTTTTTTAAAAAATAAAATATTAAAAATTAAAACGGTTAATACAATTTCGTTACATTTAAATATTGATCGAAACATTCTTCACTCATATTGATCCAAACAATAATCATTCAATTTTCAAAAATAATTAATATATTAAAATTTTGAAGTTTTCATGTACAAAATATAAAAAGTAAAAAAAAAATACATCAAGAATCCGTGCGATCACGTGGAGGCTTAAAACCCTGCGACATGCGGCTAACCATATCCTGCAACTGACGCATCTGATCTCGCACGTCTGCAAGCTCCTGCTGATGGCCTCGCATACGTTGCTCGAACTCGTGCTCGAACTCCTGCCGAACCTCCTGCCGAACCTCCTGATGAACGTCCTGCCGAACCTCCTCTATAATAGATCTCTGAATGTCGTCTAAATGCTCGCCAGGAATATCACCAGAATATTGCGAGCTAGAGGCATGATGGGGAAAATATGCAGAAGCTCTAGTGCCCAGACCATAGACCCTGCGTCTCACAGCTGGGTATAGCCTCCAAAAACACACGTCGACTCTCCTCTGCTGAGAGTTCGACGGGCATCTCCCCATCAATGGAGTCGACCTGTGATGCCTGGGAGCGAAGCTCCTCGACTCGTGTCTTTGAATTATAAAATCAACAATAAATGAATCAATAAATTTCTCTAAATAAAATTTTAGAAATTAAACAATACTATATAAAGCTAATTTCTTACCGCAACCTTCTGTGATCGTCCGATGTCGTATCTGAGTCTTCACCCCAATATATCATACAATTGTTCAAGCAACAATCGATCTTATTAACCGGGAGCCCAAGCCCACGCAACAACTTCTTCGTTGAGTAAAAACTGTCTGCTACAACATTATCATTTGGCAAAATTTCCTTGATTAACCCAGCTACAGAATTAAACACCTTTTCTGATAATTGATGTTCTGCCTTAATATTCAACAACCGAGCAGCCGTAGACAACTGGGAATGACCCTCACAACCAGGATACAATTCTTGATTTGCAGCACGCAAACATCATAAAATTGCTGTGCATCTGGATTTGGTTCTTCCATAAATGTATTCTGGTTGAATTCATTTTCTGATGCATTCATCACCATTTCTTCATATGTGTTTAAATTCACAAATGGTTCATCTTCGGGAATTGACACTTGTTGGCTTGTAACAGCTATCAGAATTTCCTCCGATTCACCATGACAGTACCAAACATCGTAATCAGGAATAAACCCCTTTTTACACAAATGCACCTTAACAGTTTTAACATCTATATAGGCTTTATTCTAACACCTGTGGAAGTTGCATGGGCACCTAATCCTAGGCCCATCCATCCATTCAGGTTGGCTATATGCAAATGTGATAAATTCTTCCAATCCATTCAGAAAATCTGGATTAAGCAAGCCATCTTTTATCCTTGCATACATCCACGAGCGAGCCCCACTCATTTTTGACCGACTTATACAATTTCTGGTATACCATTAAAGGAAACCACAATATAAAACTATATTAGCATTAGTACATATATAACTAAATTATTTCTTTTACTCAACTAAGGTAAATAACAACTACTTAAATCATTTATAACTAAACCAATTTTCTTTTACATAACTAAGGTCCCTACCATGCAAGGCCGGGCCACGGCTACGATCCTTGCCACGTGCTAGCAAGGACCGAGGCACAGGTTCATGCCAGGCATAATGCTAGGGATTGGGTTTGGGCCGGGCCGCAATGCGGTCCGTTCAATCATCGGACTTCACAAGCAATCAAGTGTCCTGAATTAATTCCACCTTCACTCCATGTCTAAAAGGTGAGGCCCTATCCCATTCAAGAATATTTTTTATGATATGTTATTCTACTATTAATTATCATCGATGGTTTACGTTGAAATTTCAGCAGCATTTCCCCATATGTTCTCCTAAATGTGTGGCATATATGCCACACTAGGAGAACGCATGAGCAAATAAAAACCGCAATCTCAACCAACGATGATTAATAGCAGACTAACATATTGCAAAAAATATTCTCAAACTGTCCACCAGGACAATTTAAGAATTTGCAAGACTAAGTCTTACAAATTCTCAAACGGGTCTAAAGGTTATAGTGCTATGATTAATAATATGGAAATCCGAAGACAATCGAACTTATGCTTGTTATTCATAAATTCTTGTCAATTATACATATATAGGAATAGTGTTATATATATAACTAACTTCTTAAGATTATTATGTCCAATATAAATGTTTGTGAAGTCTAAAATATAAATCATTGAACCTGCTAAATTGTTGCTGAAAATTAAATAAAACTACAACAAGACTTTCATTCTAGCATTACATAATTTAATGCATCATTCAATTTGAAGCAGAATGTAAATAATCAAGACATAACAATTGTAAATAACTACAAATGCACATATATTATTGCATAAACAGCTTTAAAGAAAACCTAATAATAGAATTAGGTCTTTTTTAACCCTTAACTAAGAGTGACAATAGTAGTCTAAAACATGTTATTGGATATGAAACATAAACATAATAATATTTTTTTAAATAATGATGATCATTAATAATCTAAATCATTGAATATGATGTTACTATTTCTAAACATTTATACATAAAAAAAATTATAAGATTTAGATACTTTTAACCGCATTAAGTGATCAAAAAATGGATTGTTTAAATTAATAACATCAATTTTTCTAACTTGATGCATAAGCTAAACATTTTAATTCAAATTCTACATCTAATGGTTTAAAATATGAATGCAAAACTATTATTATGTAATTACTATTTTTTTTAAACGGTGGCCAGGCCACCGCCGGCCACGGCCGCCAATATGGCCGGCGCCTTAGGGGTGGGGAAAAAACTCCACCCCATTTTCATTTTTTTAAAACGGTGGCCTGGCCACGATGGCCAGGCCACCGTTTAAAAAAAATGAAAATGGGATGGAGTTTTTTCCTGGCCAGGCCACCACCGGCCATGGCCGGCCACGGCCGCCGCCGTGGCCAGCGCCTCAGGGGTTGGGGAAAAACCCCACCCCAATATTTTTTTTTTAACAGGCCACCACCGGCCACGGCCGCCACCGTGGCCGGCGCCTCAGGGGTGAGGGAAAAACCCCACCCCAATAATTTTTTTTTTTAACGGTGGCTTGGCCACCGTGGCCAGGCCACAGTCGGCCACGGCAGCGACCGTGGCCGTTGTCGTGGCCGGCGCCTCAGGGGTGGGGGAAAAACCCCACTACCCCAACAAATTTTTTTTTTAAACGGCCACAGTCGTCTACGGCCACAGTCACCACCGTGGCCGTGGCCTCACGGAAACGGGAGGGCGGGGGGGGGGGGAGGGGGACTTACCTTGCCGAGGGGGGGCTGCCACCGGTGGCTCCTAACGTCGAGGGAGAGGGCGGGGGATGGCGCAGATTAGGGTTAGAAGAGGAAGAAGAAGAGGCCGGGGGGGGAGGCCGGGCGCGACTCAGACTATATACCAGGGTTTAGCGACGCAATTTTGTGTCGCTAAACCCTCGCTATTTTTTTAAATTTATTATGGATTAGGGACGCAATTATGCATCGCTAATCTGTCGTTAATTTATCTTTTTTTTATTATTTTCTGGGAAACTTAGCGACGGAAATAATTGCGTCGCTAATGAGTCGCTAATTTGGCGGCAATGACCAGCGGAAAATTATTTTTATTTTCAAGGAAAATGCGTCACGAATGCGTCTCAATTTTTTTATTTAATAATTATATTTGATAAAAATTATTTTTTCTAAAAATAATTGTACGCATATGGTTGCGTCGTAATATTTTATTTTTAAATTTTGTATAAAATTTATTTTTTTAAAAAAAACTTTGTGACACAATAGATGCGTCGCAAAGTTAATAATTATTTTTTTTAATTTTTTGGTTTATTGCGTCGCTAATGCGTCGCTATTTAACGTAATTTAATTTTTTTAAAACTTTGCGACGCAATGATTTGCGTCACAATATTTTTATTTCATAATTATATTTTATAAAAATTATTTTTTCTTAAAATAATACGACGCATATGGTTGCGTCGCAATGTTTTATTTTCAATTTTTTTATAACATTTATTTTTTTAAAAAATATTGCGATGCAATAGATTCATCGCAAAATTAAAATTTATTTTTTTTAATTTTTTAATTTATTGCATCGCTAATGCGTCGCTATTTAACATAATTTAATTTTTTTTAAATATTTACGATGCACAGATTTGCGTCACAATATTTCTATTTGATAATTATTTTTGATAAAGATTACTTTTTCTTAAAATCATTGCGACGCATATGGTTGCGTCGCAATGTTTTATTTTCAATTTTTTTATAATTTTTTTAAAAAAATATTGCGACGCAAAATATGCCTCACAAAATTAAAATTTAGTTTTTGTAATTTATTGCATCGCTAATGCATCGCTATTTAATATAATTTATTTTTTTTTAAAAGCGACGCACAGATTTGCGTCGTAATATTTCTATTTGATAATTATATTTGATAAAAATTACTTTTTCTTAAAATCATTGCGACGCATATGGTTGTGTCGCAATGTTTTATTTTTAATTTTTTATAATTTTTTTTTAAAAAATATTACGACGCAAAATATGCGTCGCAAAATTAATTAATTTTTTTTTTAATTTTTTGGTTTATTGCGTCGCTAATGCGTCGCTATTTAACATAATTTATTTTTTAAAATATTTGCAACGCACTGATTGTGTCGCAATATTTTTATTTGATAATTATATCTGATAAAAATTATTTTTTCTTAAAATCATTGCGATCGATCCAAGCCCTAATCCCGATCGGCGACGATTGATCTCGGGCCATTGCGATCGGTCCGATCGACGACGATCCGATGGTTGCGATCGATCCAAGCCCTGATCATGATCGGCGATGACCGATCTTCGACCGTCACGATCGATCCGATCGACGACGATCTGACGGTTACGATTGATCCAAGCCCTGATCCCGATCAGCGATGACCGATCTCAAGCCGTTGTGATTGGTTCGATCGGCGATGATCCGACGGTTGCGATCGATCCAAGCCCTGATCCCGATCAGCGACGACCGATCTCCGACCATCGCGATCGATCCGATCAGCGACGATTCAACGATTGCGATCGATCCAAGCCATGATCCCGATTGGCAACGATCGATCTCAGACAGTCATGATCCATCCGATTGGCGATGATCCCATGGTTGCGATCGATCCAAGCCCTGATCCCGATCGGCGACGATCGATCTCGGGCCATTGCGATCGGTCCGATCGGCGACGATCTGACGGTTGTCATTGATCCAAGCCCTGATCCCGATCGGCGACGATCGATCTCGAGCCATTGCGATCAATCCGTTCAGCAACGATCCGACGGTTGCGATCGATCCAAGCCATGATCCCGATCGGCGATGATCGATCTCGGACCATCGCGATCGATCCGATGTGCGACGATCCGACGGTTGCGATCGATCCAAGCCATGATCCAGGTCGGTGACGATCGATCTCGGACCATTGCGATCAGTCTGATAGGTGACGATCCGACGGTTGCGATCGATCCAAGCCCTGATCCCAATCGGCGATGACCAATCTCCGATCGTTGCGATCGATCCCATCGGCGATGATCCGATGGTTGCGATCGATCCAAGCCGAGATCCCGATCGGTGACGATCAATCTTGGACCATCGCGATCGATCTGATTGGCGACGATCCGACGGTTGCGATCGATTCAAGCCATGATCCAGGTCGGCGACGAACGATCTCGGACCGTTGCGATCGGTCCAATCGGTGACGATCCGATGGTTGCAATCGATCCAAGCCCTGATCCCGATCGGCGATGACCGATCTCCGACCGTTGCGATCGATCCGATCGGCGATGATCCGATGGTTGCGATCGATCCAAGCCGTGATCTCGATCGGCGACGATCGATCTCGGATTGTCGTGATCGATCCGATCGGCGATGATTCGACGGTTGCGATCGATCCAAGCCCTGATCCCGATCGATGACGACCGATCTTGGACCGTTACGATCGATCGGATCGACGATGATTCAACGGTTGCGATCGATCCAAGCCATGATCCCGATCGGCAACGATCGATCTCGGACCATCTTGATCTATCCAATCGGTGACGATCCGATGGTTGCGATCGATCCAAGCCGTAATCCCGATCAGCGACGATCGATCTCGGACCGTTGTGATCGATCCGATCGGCAACGATCCGATGGTTGCAATAGATCTAAGCCATGATCCCGATCGGCGACGATCGATCTTGGACCGTTGCGATCGGTTCGATCAGCTACGATCCGACGGTTGCGATCGATCCAAGCCCTAATCTCGATCGACGACGATCGATCTCGGGCCGTTGCGATCGCTCCGATCGGCAACGATCTAACGGTTGCGATCGATCCAAGCCGTGATCCTGATCGGCGACGATCGATCTCGGACCATTGCGAATGATCCAATCGGCTATGATCCGATGGTTGTGATCGATCCAAGCCATGATCCCGATCGGAGACGACCGATCTCGGACCGTTGCGATCGGTCCGATAGGCGACGATCCGACTATTGCGATCGATCCAAGCCGTGATCCCGATCGGCGACGATCGATCTCGGACTGTCGCGATCGATCCGATCGGCAACGATCCGACGGTTGTGATCGATCCAAGCCGTGATCCCGATCGGCGACGACCGATCCGACGCATGTATCAAAATTAATTTTTTTAAAACAATTGCGACGTTTTTCATTGCGTCGCAATGTTTTATTTTTAATTTTTTTATCTTTTAATTATATTTTATGAAATTTATTTAAAAAAAAAACATTGCGATGCATTATTTGCATTGCTAAATTAAAAATTAATTTTTTAATTTTTTAATTTATTGCGTCACTAATGCGTCGCTACTTAACATAATTAATTTTTTTTAAAATATTGCGATGCAATCAAATGCGTCGTAATATTTTTATTTCATAATTACTTTTAATTTTTTTTATAAAATTATTTTTTAAAAAATATTATGATGCAATACTTGCGTCGCTAAATAAAAAATTATTTTTATTAATTTTTTATTTTATTGCATCACTATTTAACATAATCAATTTTTTAAAAACATTGCGACGCACTGAATTACATCGCAATATTTTTATTTCATAATTATATTTTATAAAAATTAATTTAATTTAAAATAATTGCGACATAATTCTTGCCTCACTAAATTAAAAATTATTTTTTTTAATTTTCTATTTTATTGCGTCACTATTTAACATAATTATTTTTTTTGAAAATATTGCGATGCATTTGGTTGCGTCGCAATATTTTTATTTCATAATTATATTTTATAAAATTTAATTTTAAAAATATTACGATGCATTATTTACGTCGCTAAATTAAAAAATTAATTTTTTTTGATTATCTGATTTATTGAGTCGCTAATGCGTCGCTAATTGAGTCGCAATTTTTTGTTGTCGCGGAGGCGTCGCAATTTGGTCGCAATTCAGTGACGCAAGAATGCATCGCTAAATTTGCATCGCTATTTCAGTATTTTCTTGTAGTGTCTTTTGCTGAAAATGTACGTTTTAAAAAATATATAAAAACTATCTTAAATTCTACATGTAAAAATAATTCTCAAAATATTACTAATTGGATTGTTTTAAGTAATTTACTAAATAAAAATAAATTTTGATTTATTATTTTTAAAATTTTAATGGTAAAATAGTACTTAGTTCAGATATCTAGAGTAATAATTTTAGGTTATCTCATATTTGTATTATTACTTATTTTATTGATTCCAACTAGGTTATGCAAAAATGATAAAATTACAGTAAACCACCTGCCCACCTATAAAAAATATGTATATTTATTTTATTTTATTTATTTATTATGAATTTATTTTAATAAAATTGCTTGGCTTGATATGGTGATATAAAAAATATTTAATTTAGCCCTTGAATTGTTGCCCCATTAGCATGCCTTGTTCCTTTGGATGCACCTCAATTGTTTAGTGCTAAAAAATATCTAGACACATTATTTTTGAATAACACCAAAATTTTCTCAAAATTTGAATAATACCAAAATTTGATAGCATAACATGTATCATGTGATTATTGTGAAGGAAATTCTTTTAAAAAATACCAGCTTCTCTTCTTTGCATGAATGCTCATTGAAGGTTTTAGTGTGATTGACTCTGGATGATGCAGCATGAGGCGCAATCAGTGGCATTCTTTTGCAAATTTCATGTATTAAAAATTTTTCATATATGGTTGTCATTAATTATTATGATTTTAATTTTGTTAAATTGAATAAACAATTTTGGTTTAATGATATAAGCCAAATGAGCATATTTTTTATTAAAATTGTGATCCATATTATTTGAGCTTGGACGCATCTCTATTGGATAATATATATGGTTGGCGATTTGTATAGGCCTTAAAGGCAAATAATGACCCATGATGAAAGATTCTATTAGGATTTCTTTATAAATAGGTTAGATCTCATCTTCTCTTTTTAAATTTGTAATTTATTTTTTTGTTAAAAATACCATACAAGAAAGGAGCAAAAAAGGAAAGACCTAAGCGTTTTTTTTGGAACTTCTATACTTCTTTCATAATGGCACAAATAAATATAAAAATATTATTATTATTTTATGTTCTAATTACATATATGATATCCTTAAATTCTAACATCATGCTCAAATAGAGATTGTTTATGCAAAAATTGACCTATTTATAAGCAGTCAGTTTGCTTTGTTTAGAGTCTAAGGAAAAAGCTTGATTTTCTCATCATACTTATTTCAAACTCCTCCCGCATTATCTTAGCAAATTTTTGACATAAGAATTCGTTCATAGAACCAAATCTTATATCATTACTATAAATTTGCACTAAAATAATATCTTTTTCTAAGGCTTTGGTAAATATGATTGTGTCAACTTTTTCTAATCCTCCAAGCATACATGTCATCATCTCATGGGGTAAGGTGGGGGTGCAAGAAGCTAATGCCTAATTAAACACCTCGAGGAGTAATTAAAACTCAAAAGTATTAAATGTAGAATAATCATTAACAGACGCTATGCTAAAAAATAAAAATCTAGAAGGCACCATCACATCGCTATAACCTCATGTGTGTCACCTAAAGGGCCCATGTACCGATTCCACTGACTGTAGGAACCTGGAGAAAGGGTAACTTGACACCCCCATGCTCTCATGCTCTCAAGCATCAACCTCGACAAATTAGTACTAGGTCTAGGATGTTTTAGGTAGGGCTGACCCGCTCAAGGAGCTCTCAACCTCGGAGTCTACATCTCATAATGGGTCAGAGCTAACCCACAAGGTAAGCCCATTACAAACTTCTTCAAAAAAAAGTCTTGCTGCACCGCCCTTCGATGCAGCAAGCGTGCACTGAGCGCGCGGATTAGGCCTCGGCATGCGTGGTGCTACGGGCGCATGGCCAATTCGCATATCTGGTGCGCACATTAGAGGGCGATGCAGCAAGTCTTTTTCCTTCTTCAAATGTTTCTTATCTCTTGGAGAATTAAGAGCCGATAAGCCCATCACGAAAAAAGAGTCCACATGTTGACTTTTAAGATATCAAGTTTATTCCTTTGCTAGCTGGTCCCATCAACCTCGGGAATGGGGAGCATATGATAAGGCATAATTCACCAACCTTCAACCAATCACCAATTAGCTTCTAATAAAGCTTCAGTAAAGTATTGCAAGAATGCCCACTCAGCAATGATAACTAACCACTCAAAATAAAAACCCATACCCAATAGGTTGGCAAGTGGTGTGTGACCAATTAGTAAGGACGCATTTACTTTACCATTGGTTATCAGAGCCAATAGCTCTTTGTAAAGAAAGTAACCCATAATAATGAGGATATGACACCAGAGGTGGACCCATCATGACTAAAATATGGGATACATGATTTACACTTGCTGTCGGATCTTGTTACTAGATATGCAAGCCAACTAAAGATGAATGAGCCTAATATTAGCTTCTCTACTATCATTCCTAACCATCTAATCTTCTGTACCAAATTAATAATCTTAAGAAGGTCAGGGATCCTTTCATAGGGGGCTTCTCTTTCCTCTCTCTTTTTCAGTTCTTCGCCCTCACTCTCTATTCTCTCCATCATCGAGAGTACGATTATGAGGTTCATCCTTGACCATCTTCTCTTTCTCTCACTGATTTGAGTTAGAAGATCTCTATTGGGGCACCCACTGATACCCTTTCTACTCTTTCTTTGTCCTTTAAAGGTACTTCACCAAGGGATACTCAAAGGCCTTTCTCACTCTATTGCACTATCTCTTCCATTTCTAACTCATCCACCTCATCATCAATTTCCACATCATTTCTCTGCTGGCCCATAGGGTCCGCTATAACTAAATTCCTACTATTATCACCTATAATCTGAGATCATAGTATTTATAGTATACTATACCTTAGTAACTAAAGATCTTCAGATAAGCATAATTAACCTATTTGATACATCATAAAAAACTAAGATTGTTGTCCATATTATATCAAAACTACTGATATATTTTATAATCATCATAAAAATTTATTATTATTATATATTTTATTTATTATTATAATAATATTTAGATTAAGTTATAAATTATTTTTATAGCATAAATTATTATATTATATTATAATTAAATTATTATAAAACAAAAAATTATATATGTCATAATATATTAATAGAATATTATTATAATAGAATATAATATCATATCATATAATTGTATTGTATTATATTAATAGTAAAATAATATTAGGTAATTTTAGTTGAAATATTTTGGTTTTAGGCAGACTCGGAGGCCATGATATGGAGGATCATTCCGTGTCAAACACTCTTTGAAAGAGCTGTGTAGAACTTTTATTATGGCATATTCTTGCTGTTGGATTGATCGACTAAATTAATTTATTCTATAAATAAAATTAAAAAAAATCAACTAAATTAATTTAGTCTATAAATAAAATTAAGAAAAATGCTAAATTCGTCGTTCTCTAACTTGCTAGCAGGGGCAAAGCACGTGCATTCCTACTCGTTCTATCTGCGGGGGTGTTTGGTGGCAGGTAATAGGCCCATTAGATAACTGTATTTGGTACATATTTTGAATGACAATCTATCTTGTAGAAATAATCTAGAGATAATTTAGATTACCTTAATAAGGGATGGTTATCATATTATCATACATATGATAAACTCATAAATTAATTTTTGATAAAATTATTATTATTATTATTTTTTGATTACTCTCTACTTGCATCCTCCTTTACCGAGCCACACCCCCTTTCATTGATAGACACCGACAAATGAATCCCGACATCAGTCAAGTTGCAATTGGGAAGAAATTAGAAACGGAGTTTGCTTACTGGTTTTATGAATTTGTGAGTAGTATCACTCAATCAATTTCGATAATGGCTATTATTTTTTGAATTGGATGTCAATAGCTTATTAATTTATAGGTCAACGGTCCATGGTCGACAACCGACAATATTTTCATTAAATATCTATCGCAATGGCCATTGAAGACCGTAACAACCTCTACTAGCTATTTTGTAAATGGGTACAAATTTCAGATTGAACGATTAGCAGCTTCAAGAGGCACGCAGAACTGGGGCGTGTGTGTAAAAGGAGAAAGTGTTGGAGCTAATATGCAGGATTATTATGGAAAGTTAGTAGAGGTGGTTGAAGTTGAATATCCGGTTGGCCTATGAAACGAACCGTATTGTTTCGTTGTGATTGGTTCGATCTGATAGTTCCTATGGGCAAAAGGGTTTATAACGACTATAATTTGGTTGAAGTGAACCATCGACGAAGATTGCAGAAATATGACCCATTCATCCTTGCATCCCAAGCTCAGCAAGTCTTTTACTGCGGATATCCAAGTTTGCGCAACGACAAGCGAGATTGGTGGGCCGTTTCTAAAATCGTCCCACGTTCAATAATCGTATTAGAGGAGAGTTCATCAAGTCAATCAACCGAGTGCCCTGCATTTCAAGAGGATGAGATGGAAATGCATGCAATTGAGGATGACACAAGGGATCCTGAAACATCACTTAGAGATCCAAGTGGTGATGTCCAAGAAATTGCGGATGCAAATGTTCGGTTTCCTTCTGATGATAATGAAACTGATTCGCAATCCGATACGGCATCGGATGTTGAACCAACATTTCATGAAACAAATGACACCGATTAAACATAAAGGTTTTTTAAAATTTAACTTTTTTTTATAAGTGTTAAATTCTTACATAGTCAATCATTAATCGTAATTTAATTGTGTGAATCTTTAGTATTTTCAGTATGAGGGGCAGAGGTAGATCTACCGACGACAGTTTGGGTGAGCAGAGACGTAGTTTGGATACTGCGAGATCAGATCACATGAGCGTCGGAGATGGAGAGTTTGGATCTCCAGCAGAGGCGCAGCCTTCGATCTCTGCACCAGTATTACCATCCAGCCGATCGGCACAGACCTCCGAGAGTTCTTCCGCGATCGGCGGCCGCACTGTACTTAGACTTGATGCTCAAGGATGTAAGTATATAGTAATTAAAAATATTTATTTATGTTTTTAAGTCATTTACTTATAAACTTGCATTTTTTTAACAGATTCATTGAGCAGCATCATGTCTCCAGCCACATCAGCGCCGTTTTTCAGAGGCGTGCAGATCCCAGTGGCTACGATTGGCGCCACGTATCACCAGCCACGAGGGAGTTTTATTTTTCTGAGTTTCAGGTAAACTTATTAAATACAATTTATCAGTGATATATAATTCTTTAAAGTTAATAAATTCAGAAACCAACTGTTTATTTTAATACAGAAAAGTTTACGTGGGATCCTGCCACCCATGATGCCATTAGGGCAGCATGGGAGGCTCTGACGCGACGCCGATACTCCGACATGCTTCATCGTTGGAGGTCATCGGGTCAGCGTCCTGCGCACGTACCAGAGGATATTTGGCACGAGTGGCAGCAGGCCTGGGAGTCCGATGGCTGGCGCAGGAGGTCCGCATCAGCCAGCATGAACCACCGATCTGAGAAGGGCGGTCCTGGCACGGGTCTCTCCCGTCATACTTCGGGCTCCATTTCAATTCAGGAGCACAGATGGCGTATGGTAAGAAAACATAAATATTTTAATTACTATTTTAGTTATTTATAAATATTTGTATTAATATCATTTTTTTTTTTTTATAGACTGAGCAGGAGGGCGGAGATCCTGGTGAGTTTTGTCTATTCAGGGCGACACACACCAGGAGGGATGGCTCCTGGGTCGACACGCGATCACGGGAGGTTGCGGTAAGAAATTAGATTTATGTAGTATCTGTTTAATTTCTAAAATTTTATTTTGAAAATTTATTAACTCATTTATTGTTGATTTCATAATTTCAAGACACGAGTCGAGGAGCTTCGCTCCTAGGCATCGCAGGTAGACTCTACTGATGGGGAGACGCCCGTCGAACTCTCAGCAGAGAGAGTCGACGTGTATTTTTGGAGGCTGTTGGTGCCCAGCCACGAGACCGCAGGGTCTATGGTATGGGCACTAGAGCTTCTACATTTTTTCCCCATCAGGCCTCTAGCTCGCGAGTTCCTGCTGATCTTCCTCCCGAGTGTTTACAGGAGCTTCGCAGATCTATTGCAGAGGAGAGTCGCCAGGAGGTCGAGCAGGATTTTGAGGATCGTATGCGAGGCCGGGATCAGGAGGTTGCAGACATGCGAGATGAGATGCATTATTTGTGGGATATGGTTAGCCGCTTGTCGCAGAGTCTTCAGCCTCCATAGCCTCCACAGCCTCCACGTGATCGTTCAGATTCTTGATGTATTTTTTTTTCTTTTTTATGTTGTAAAAACTTCAAAATTTTAATATATAAATTATTTTTTGAAATATATTATTGTGTGGATTGAGTGAAAAATATTTATATCAATATTTTGATTTAGCGAAATTGAATTAACCGTTTTAATTTTTAATCATTTAAATATTTTTAAAAACAAAATTTGCGACGCATCAGCGACTGATATTGGATCGCTAATATTTTTAAAATATTATTATTAAATATTACGACGCAATGACCTGGCATCGCAATAATTTAAAAATAAATTTATTAGCGATGCATTAGCGACTACAATTGAGTCGCTATTTTATCTTAAAATTATTTTAAAATATTGCGACGTAATTACCTTGCATCGCAATATTTTAAAATAATTTTTATTTGCGACGCATTAGCGACTAAAATTGCGTCGCTATTATATCAAAATTATTATTATTAAATATTGCGACACATCTGGATGAGTCACAATATTGCGACGTAATTTAGTACGTCGCAATATTTAATAATAATTTTTTTCCTAACTAAATTTATTTTTAAATTTAGCGATGCATTTGCATGCGTCGCAATATTGCGACGCAATGTGGCGTCGCAAGAGCGTCGCAGAGAGTCGCAATATTGCGACGCAATTGCGACAAAAGGGTATTGCGACGGACAGTTGAGCGACGTCCTCGTTGCGTCGCAATATCATGTTTAGCGACGCAATTGCGACGCATTTGGGCGTCGCAATATTTAAAATCTCTTGTAGTGAAACTTCTCTCGATCGGAGCATCTTCACTAATCGTTTCAAATATCATTTATAAATCTAATTTTTTAATATTATAATTTATAAATATAATTTTAAATTAAATATATAATAATATAAATTTTTAATAAATTTAAATTAAAAATATTTTAAAAATTTGATGTTATATAACTGATAATTCATTTGTTATACCAAACACAGTAATGTTGCATTACATGTGTATTTCTATCTTATAGATAATTTATATTATCATTTCTGTGTATATCTATTTTATATATAATTTATATTATCATTTAGAATTATTGGTGTGCACCAAACGCAACCTGCAATCTTTTTCGTTTACCTCATCCGAGTCAAAATTAGGCAATAATTAATTTTATTATATAAGAAGATACAAAAGCGAAAGCAGCAACGTAGCCTTTCCCATGGAAGGTATCATGTTGCATGAACGGACGGCAGCCTCAAAAGAAACCACACGCAACAGGCTCTAACCATTCGAACCGTACCTACTCAGCGAGCATGTCGAGCACACCTTCTAGTTCCATGAAAGCGATAAATTCTAAAGAGTCATGCATTAATGCAAGTAAGAAGAAAGAATCAATCTCTCGCGATTGCCACGGATAGCGAAACCCTCGCTGCCTGTGAAAAGGCCAGGAAGGCTGTTCGCGTTATCTTCCAGTAGTATACATATATATATATATAGTTGGTGCGCGCCTTGTAACCATGAATTCCCTTTCTCTTTAATTTCTTTTAGGAGAGATTTTGCTCTCTCTCTCTCTCGTAACCAGAGATGGCGGAGGTAGGGTGCGAGGCTATCGTAGATGTCGATGAGGATATCATGGTTGCCGATAATAAAGAAGATGGAAGACAAGAAGGAACGCTAAACTTCGCTCACGACTACAGGATTCCAACCCGCAAACCCAAGGTTTCTTTTAAATTTTAACCTTTGCTTATTAGATATGCTCTCTCTCTCTCTTCTCTTCTTATCGTTAAGTGTAACACGTTGGAAAACATCATAGAATTTGACGTGGCTGAAAACGATACTGCTAAGCTATCAATCGCTTGGGGTGGTGTACGGTGACATCGGAACTTCTCCTCTCTACGTTTTCTCTTCTATCGCTTTGCCGAATCCAGGCGAGGAAGATATACTTGGTATATTGAGTCTGATATTCTGGACTTTGACGCTGATGGGTTTGATCAAGTATGTGATGATAGTCTTGCATGCCGATGACCACGGAGAAGGTAAACGATGCCCCTAAATTAATCATCATTATATATATATACACACACATTTTTTGCATGCTATTGAAAAGTGTTTTTTTTTTTTTTTTGTATTAGTTTCATATCTGGTAGATGATTATGATCATTTGCGTCTCCTAAGTGCTATCTTTACATTGAAAATTGAAAATAAGATTAAAAAAAACCAAAGGATTGTGACACTATTTTACAAATTGATTTCATCCCTTTTCAGAAAGTACTATTACCAAAGGATTGTGACACTATTTTACAAATTGATTTCATCCCTTTTCAGAAAGTACTATTAAAGCTAAAATTTGTAGTGAAATAATTGGGCGTCAGAAATTACATTCAGATTCGACATTTACGCACTGGGGATATGTTCCTGTTGATCATATGCACGGCATATATATATATATATATATATATCTGGAAAACTTACAGATGGACCCTGATTCTCGTTATCAAACATGCTATGAAAGTTGATATGGCTGATCCAACGCCGTTAGAGAATCATGAGGGAAGAAAACTGACGGAGCCTCCCTTTGGCCTCAGCTCCCAACACCCATCCATGGCATTGCTCTCGTCATAACGAAGAAAGAGAATAAGAGGTCACGTCGTGTGCGTGGGTTTCCCAAAGGCCACCGTTACGTCATTAATGCTCGGTCGAGTCAATGGGCTGGAGCCTTTAATGGTGCAGAAATGGTCATAATGGCTTGAAGAGCATTTAACGGAAAGAAGTGTCGCGAGCATCTTCCCTTGGCTCTCCTTCTCAACTCCAGGGCCGACCCCTCCAGGGCCGACCCCTCAAGGGCCGACCCCCAGGGCCGACCCCTCCAGGGCCGACCTCCCCGACCCCTCAAGGGCCGACCCCTCCAGGGCCGACCCCCCAGGGCCGACCCCTCCAGGGCCGACCCCCCAGGGCCGACCCCTCCAGGGCCGACCCTCCAGGGCCGACACCTCCAGGGCCGACCCCCAGGGCCGACCCCCCAGGGCCGACCCCTCCCGGGCCGACCCCCCAGGGCCGACCCCTCCAGGGCCGACCCCTCCAGGGCCGGGCCGACCCCTCCAGGGCCGACCCCCCAGGGCCGACCCCCCAGGGCCGACACCTCCAGGGCCGACCCCCCAGGGCCGACCCCTCCAGGGCCGACCCTGACCCTCCCAGGGCCGACCCCTCCAGGGCCAACCCCTCAGGGCCGACCCCTCCAAGGCCGACCTCCTCAGGGTGGGGGGCCGACCCCTCCAGGGCCGACCTCCTCAGGGCCGACCTCCAGGGCCGACCCCAGGGCCAGGGCCGACCCCTCCAGGGCCACCCCAGGGCCGACCCCTCCAGGGCCGACCCCTCCAGGGCCGACCCCCTCAGGGCCGACCTCCCAGGGCCGACCCCTCAGGGCCGACCCCCAGGGCCGACCCCTCCAGGGCCGACCCCTCTAGGGGAGACACCTCCAAGGCCGAACCCCGACGGCTGCCAAGCTCCCTTGCCGTTAACAGTGCCATGCAAGTAAGTGAACGGAGCCTTGTACGTGAACAGTGCCATGCAAGCTGATCCAAGGGCATGAGCAGGGCCACGCAAGCACTCCATACTCAACACTCTATGAGGGATAGTTGGCTTCAACTCAACATCATCCTTTTCCTCCCCTCCACGACTGTACCTTGGGGCCCACACGACTAACTTCATCATCCATCACCACTGTCTGCACAGGACAACCAATGATGTGACGTAGGGGACACGTTTGGCAAGCACCATAACGATCGGCCACGCCCTGCAGCCACCAACTCTGACAGGACATGGCCCGTGGCATGACACGTCATATAGAGGTAAGCTCCACCTTACTGTCAATCAATTAATGCTCTGACAAGTGATCACGCCCCAAGCCCACGGGTTCCAGGCATCTATAAAAAGGTAAGAGGGACCTCGACCAAAGGAGGTAACACACTCATAACACTCCAAAACGCTCACACAGAGGAAGCTCCTCTTGGGGCCTCTCTCTCTCTTTTTCTCTTTCGAGCTTTCTCAAGCTCACGGCTGATGCCCAGACCACTGACTTGAGCGTCGGAGGGTCCCGCTGGGGCCCCCTCCGGCCCCCCGGACTTGCTTGCAGGCGCGAGGAGCTCACTGGAGGAGACGACCGCACGCTCGAGGCCGGTGATTTGGCATCATCAAAAGTCTTGCGTGCTAAAGAATATAGAGAAGGTGAATGGATACCATGAGTCAAAGAATATCTCTTGCCCTTTCTTTATTTTATATTGCATTCTTAATTTTACGCTAAAAACGGGTGTAAATAAAGGGATCTGTTTTTCATCTCCATGATGCCTAATTTGCTCTAATGTTCTCTACATTTAGAACTTCTACTTAATTGTTTAAAATCATTTGGCCATGAATTTTATTTATTCATGCATAATATTAGCCTTCTAAAATATCCTTTTTGTACTTTTTTTTATCAACTGAAAAAATATTCTTTTCTGCTTTCAATGTGAACCATCTCTATTGTGACAGAAATAATCTCCTTGTTTCAGACTAGATTGAGAAGCCTTAGAATGTTGTATGAAAATTTTATATATGACATTATGTAGATCCAGATCAATTGTATTTATAATTTATATCCGAACTTGGTCAGCCTCGTCCTAATTACGTTGTTCACTGGACATAGGTGGCACTTTTGCTTTATATTCCTTGTTGCGTCAACATATACATTTCCAGGGCAAGATGATCATGCCAAGTACAAAGTTGGATTCGGATATTAACTTGAGATATTATAGTAAAGGCAGTGGATTGCAGTGTAAGGCACTGAAATTCTTGGAGGAGAACTCTAAAGCACAGATTCTGATTACCATCATAGTATTGCTGGGAACTTGCATGGTAATTGGTGATGGAGCTCTCACTCCAGCGATATCAGGTACTAATCGTATTTTATTTCATTTTTACTCTGCATTGGTATCCTTGTGTGCAAATAAGTACAGCAATAGCTCAAACTAATTTAGTTAACATCTTAAACTGAATATTGCTTTAAACTTGAATTCAAAACCAGCCAGACTTAATAATATATTGGTCATTGATGCCACTTGGCCTTCACTTTCCATCATATATATAAAACAAAAGTAAATCTTTTCATAATAGAGATAAGAAGAAAGACAAGAACAATGCTAATTCCACCACAGCATACATATATACGTTAAAATAAAAGAGAAAGCAAGCATGTTACCTTTCTGATGTGCTCAGAGAAAGATGGTTGAAAGGAAAAGAGGGGGGAGAGGAAATTCATTGAATCAAGCATAAATATATTGTTACAAAGAGTTCAGCTGCAAAGCCTCTCTTGGTGGTCTTGTTAGAAAAAGTTTAAATAAAAAAATAAAATAAAAGTTTGTTGGAAAAAGTTTAAATAAAAAAATAAAATAAAAAGAACGCGGTTGTGTGAAAGTTGGAAGACTAATGTTCATCAACGTCTCTAAATAATTAATTTTATAAGCCATTTCTGACGTGATTTGAGGTTAACGGCTATTAAGTCTTTAAGGCCATTATGGCCGAGCCGTTGGAGCTTTTATTGGCTAAACCTATTTAGACTAAAAGATTACATAGAATGATTTTATGATCTTATTTTATTTTAATTTTTATTAATCTTTTCTTGGGCATCTGAAGGTAATCATTGGGTTTGCACTTCCAAATGATCGTCATTGAGGACAGATCGCCAATAACCTGCACGAAGGGGCAAAAATCTGATTCTTAGGGCAGTGTCTAATATGCCTCGATCCTGGTTTGATCCATATCCTATTCTTTTATTTTTTTACTTTATTTATATATTTAAATTTTTATATTATATTTCTAGCTATTTCTAGGAAAGGATTTTTTGCAAGATCAAAAATACTTTCCAACAGCTAAGGATCAGATTTTTTCTTTTCTATAAATTGCTAGAATTTTTATTATAAGTTATTAAAAAATTTAATTATTCTTTTGAGTATGCATATTTTGTATGAATATATAATGTACATTTATAGATATATACATATGCATACTAGACAGACATATATACCTGTATCGACATATATATTCATAGATATATATTCAAGCAAAAGAATCCTTATGTTATTATATATATGAATGTATTATTCATGTGAAGACGTGCGGGTAGATACATGCATAATTATTTTTTCAGTGCATGCTATATATATATATATATATATATATATAGTACCATTTGCCTAGGAATGACAAATAAGCTCCTCTCAACTCATCAATTGCTATACATTCTAACCATGAATTTTTGGGTCAAAAATGTTGCTAATGACTCCAATGCATCGGGAATCTCTTTTGGTTTGAAGAACATATGGTTTCATTCCATTCCAGGTCAGGAGATACGTTTTTAAAATCCTTCTTTTGGTGAATATTATGTACCCATGGCTGCACAAAGTTTAGATATTTAAGTCGATCATGTGACTTTTCCTTTAGGCATAACATTGCTGCTTTCTGCAATAATTCACTGAATATCTGATATCATCTTGTTCATTAAATGAGACCAATCTTATTGTTGCCAAAATTAGATCTCTTGTTGCAAGATCTGATGGAGCATATCCAGTGGTATTTATGTTTGTATCATTGAAATTTAGACATCCAGGCTATGAAGCGTTTTAGTCATCGATGGCTTCAATGCAATACAATTTAGACAAGCAAATTTATAGCTTTCCTGTCTTTTCAAATTTGAGACAAAAGATTTCTATGATATATATGTATATATATGTATTATGCATGTGTACACACATGCTTGCACTTGTGCACATAATATATGCGTGCTTGTATGTAGATGTATTTTTATATTATTTTATTATTTAACTTTCAAGTGCAGCTACTAGCATATATTTACATGCAAAAGTTTTCTATTCTAGATAAGTGTTTCCTGATATAGTGGTCAATATAATATCTCCTAAACAAAAGTGACAGCATTTGGCAAATATTTATTGCTTACCTACTATTGTGAATCTTTTATGTTACCAAATGGCAAAGAATGGATGAACTTGGATGTTGTGACAAGGTATGTCATATAAATGCTCTGTTTTGAGTCTCTTAAAATCTATTGCCATGAGATTTAATAAAAGTTTCTATAATTTACTAAATAATCTCATGACAGTTGGAATATCCAACTTATTGCTTATCTTGTATTTGGATATTCAATTCTAATATATCTTTGTTTGATTTTCTTATTTGAGGTCTAGTCTAAAAAAAAAGTTATTTCTTGAAATTTGTCAAATCCAAGAAGAATTTGGCAAATCAATTAACCAAGGGATTATCTTTTAGATTCATCTAGGGGTATGTGGCTTAAGCCCATTATTTGGTCACCAGCAGTGGATACCCAACCTCTGTGATTGGAGATCCCATGAATGAGGTTCAATGTGGTAGAAACGAAGCTGATTGATTGATCGTGTTAGAGCACAAATTTTTGAAAAATTTTTCATCCCATCCCTATGATGAGTGCTCTTATAAAGTGACAAAGTAAATTTGTGTAAGGTGGAGTCATACTCTTAATGGATCCGAGGTAGGTTATTTGCAGGGTATTATCATAAATACCCTTAGATGATTCACCTATATGAGAATCGTCATATTAGGCAGTGACTAAAGGTTTGGGCTAACCTTAAAGAATTCTTATGAAAAATCAAGGTATTAAGCGCAAGGCCTTTAATATGCGCTGACCGCTTAAACCCAATTGATCCATACTGTGTGTGTGATTAGAAGAAGTCTGAGTCAAAGGACCTAGTTTAAGATCTAATCCACTATGGTTTCTTTAGATGTATACAATCAACACTAAGTAAGGTTCAAGTCCACAGGACATCTTATCTATTGCACAATATAAGATGCCCTACAATTTTATTATATTTATTTTATTTTATTTTTTATTTAAAACTTTTATGGGGGATTGTTGGAAAAAGTTTAAATAAAAAAATAAAAAAGAATAGACGTTCACTAATGAAAAGGAAACGTTGTGTAAACGTTGGGAGGCTAACGTTCATCAACGTCCAAAAATGGCCAAACAATTAATTTTGTAAGCCGATTCTAACATGATTTGGGGCTAACGGCTATTAAGCCTTCAAGGCCATTATGGGCCAAGCCGTTGGAGATTTTATTGGCTAAGCCTATATAAATAGGGACTAAAAGATTCAAGATGACATAGAATGATTTTGTGGTCTTATTTTATTTCTAATTTTCATCAATCTTTTCTTGGGCATCTGAAGATAATTATTGGGTTTGCACCTTCACACGATCATGCTCATAGTAGGAGGATCGGGTCGAGCCAGGTCATTGTACTTTGGGAACATATCGCCAATAACATGAAGGGGCGAAAATCTGATCCTGAGGGTAGTATCTAACATGCCTCGGTTCTAATTTGATCCATATCTTATTCTTTTATTTTTTACTTTATTTATATATTTAAATTTTTATATTATATTTCTAGCAATTTTTAGAATTTTTTTTTTTGCAAGATCAAAAGTATTATCCAACAGGTCTGTCTACATGCGTATATTTAATTTTTCCTAATTGAATGGTGGTAGATCCACCAAGTTTCATTTCATGAAACTTAAAATGAAATCAGAGAGAGCCGGGTGTTGGCATTTGCATTTACCTATTTAACTACGTTGTAGATACAAGTATATCTAAGCAGCACAACGAAGTTAATGTCACACCCCAAACCCGCCATCCAGGACTTGGCTCATGACATGGTGACATAGCCACATGCTTCCCTAAGACAAACCCTTAGAAAGTATGCAAAGCTGTGTCACGAGCCAAACCCTAGGTGACGGGTTTTTGGGTGTGACAGTTACAAGGTAAATTGCTACAGAGATTGGCAATTAAGAGACCAAGGTGCTTGGTCTAAGGAAATAAAATGGCAACAATATACATTTTCCATTACTGAGTTATCAAACATTGGAAAAATATGACACATCTATAACTAAATCAGACTTTCTCAGTTTTCCATAGTTATAACTAAAATAGAGCATCTTAATTGCAAAGATTAATAGTTCAATAAGCAAGAAAGAAGTGCTTGAAAGTATAAAGGAATATAAAAAGAATGAAAAATAATGATCGAAAATTTAACCACTAGTTAAAATAGTTAAGGACCTATATCAGTTAAATAAACTACTCATGTAGATTTTGGGATTAAATCTTCTGGTTTACTATGTCACAGAGGATTTTGATACACTTATACAAAGCACAGTTTAAATAAACAAATATAGATAGTGGTGTATGAAACGTACTAGATCGATTCTTATGCTGCTGAGAAAAATTATGCAAAATGAATTACAAAATGAATTTGACAACTAAATGATTTAATGCCATCTATTTTTTATTTGATGAAAAGAAACATGGTAAGAGTTTGGTTATAAATGGCATGCCAAAAAGAGAGAATTTAATTAAATTTTCCAGAATTTTGGTGCGTGCACACCAAGCACCGTTTAAATAAACTGATATAGTTAGTTGTGCATGAATTGAAACATACTAGATTCCTATGCTGAGAAAAATTTTGAACAATGAATTTGACAGTAATACATTCAATATCCCTTTGTATCTCCTCTCTTTTCTATTTATTGAAAAGAAAGAAAAAGTTTGGTTATAAATGGCACAGAAAAAAGGGGCAATTAATTATTGTCTTGAATTATTTATGAGATAGTTTTTTCTCCTAACTTTGTGTCTTCATTATTTTGCATAATATTTTTAATTTAAATCATTCAGTTAAGAATGTGTACAAATTCTTGTATGCATGAAAGAATAGCATGAGAACTTGCTATTGTAGCATTCATCCATTTCTTGGTCATAATATCTTAACCTTTTCATCTCCTTGTACAGTTCTTTCTGCTGTCCAAGGAATCCAATCAAGATCCTCAAAGATTACACAAAGCAAGATTTCATCTCTCTCTCTCTCTCTCTATGAGTCTGTTTTTATTTTTATTTATTTCATTGTTATTTATTTGTTTTTATTTGTTGCAGAGCATGTTGTCATTGTCTCGGTGGTAATCCTACTCATTCTTTTCCTCTTTCAAAGATTTGGAACGAGCAAAATTAGCAAATCTTTCTCCCCCATTATGCTTCTGTGGTTTTTATTCACTGCAATCATTGGAGTGTATAACATCATCAAATTTTACCCTCCAGTCCTCAAGGCAGTCTTACCCCAATACATATACTATTACTTTGCAAGAAACCATAAAAAGGGGTGGGAGCTTCTGGGTGCGATCGCACTCTGCATTACAGGTCAGTATTGACGCAGTTTTGTGACCTAAAAGAAATATTCGGCACTGGGAATGTTTTATGTAATTCTGAATTGATAAACAGGTGCTGAAGCTTTGTTTTCTGACTTGGGTCATTTCAACAAGCGTTCAATTCAGGTGTACTGTTAGTTATGATCATCTCAGAGACTTGCATAGGGACTACCATATCTTCTGACCAGCTAAACTTGATAATTTGTCTACAGCTGGCTTTCTCAGTCTTCATTTATCCTGCACTGATCCTTACCTATGCTGGTGAAGCCGCATTTTTGATCAAGAACCCTGATAAGATTAGCACCGCATTCTATAGCTCTGTGCCTGGACCCGTATTCTGGCCAATGTTTGTGGTGGCTACCCTTGCTGCCATCGTTGCGAGTCAGGCACTGATATCAGCAAGTTTCTCCATCATCAGGCAATCTATTGCGCTTGGTTGCTTCCCTCGAGTGACCATGATACACACCTCAGACAAGCATGAAGGCCAAGTCTACTCCCCTGAAGTGAACTACTTTCTGATGGTTGCGTGCATCTTGATAACTGTAGGATTCAAGGGTGGTCCAGAGATAGGAAATGCATTTGGTAAGTAGACCTTATATATCTAGCATCTTAATGTTCCATATTGATCGTTTGGCATTTGGCATTTGGCATTTGCACACCCATGGGAAGGGAAGGGAAGGGGAAAAAAAAAAAACTAAGGATACTTTGTCATTTATTTCCCTCTAATTAGCATATGATTCTTGCTTTATGCAGGAGTTGCAGTGATATGGGTGATGCTCATCACAACATTTATCATGGCTGTGGTGATGTTGGTTATTTGGAACACCAATATTTTTTTTGTATTATTTTTTCTCGTGGTCTTCATCAGCATTGAAGGTGTTTATATGACCTCCTTGCTCAACAAGGTTCCACAAGGTGGGTGGGTTCCTTTTGTAATTACAGCCTTCTTCTTAGTGATCACGCTATCCTGGACATATGGGAGGAGCAAGAAGAGCAAGTATGAGGCAGTAAACAAGATGGATAGGTTTGAATTTGATCAAATGGTAGAACGCAGCACTCGGGTCCCAGGGATATGCTTCTTTTGCACTGATATGATCAATGGCATTCCTCCAATTGTGCGGCATTATGTGCAACATATAGGTAGTCTTCGAGAAGTTATGGTGTTTGTCACTGTGAGAACACTCCCAGTGAGATCAGTCCTCCCTGAGGAACGTTTTCTTGTAGCCAAATTGGGCCCAAAAGGTGTATACAGGTGCGTAGTCCAGTATGGCTATATGGACAAGCACAGCATGGAGGGAGAAGAATACATTGCATCGGTTGTTTTAGCCTTGAAAGAAATTGCTGAGAATGTTCAAGAGACTAAGATATTAGATTCTGCAATGAATAGTGGAGCAATTTTTGTGTTAGGAAGGATCATACTCAAGGTGAGTGAAAGGAATGGGTGGTGGAAACATTTCCTCATTGATTACTTATACAGGTTCTTGCAGAAGAACTTTAGGTCTAATGTTGCCACACTTAGAATTCCCTATGGCAAGATCTTACAAGTGGGTATGGTATATGAGATTTGAAGAGTTTCGTGAGGATTAGCTTACACTTCTTTTAATTGGATGAAGTGAGTGATTGAAATCCATGGAAGGAAGTATTTAATGGCTGGATGTATAACTAGTTTGAATTGTAACGAATGATTTGGTGTTACATAATTTTTAGTTGATTCTGTTTCTTTGTTCTCATTCTAAAATATAGGTAAGAATGAGAAAGATTATGTGTGACCAATAAAGTAATAGATTGTTTTTTCAAGGAAGAATATTTGCTATAGATGCATTCCTGATATGCATAAATGCTTGCATAAAAATAATATTGCGTGCATACATGCATGCATACATATATGTATGTATATGCGCATCTATATGTATGTATGGATTGATGAATGGTGGATACGTGTCTATAATCTTGCATCATAGATGGATTTTCATTCTTATATATCTATAATTATTTTCTATTTGAAAATATTTGGGCCCTAGAATAATTATATAACAACTCTCTTGCTTTAAGATTGGTGTTACTCACTGCACAACGTTGATATTTCAAGCTTCTCGATGATCACGCCATCTTAGACATATGGAAGGAGTAGAATAAGTTTGAAGCCATGTAGGATTGAAGCGTCCCAAGGATATGCTTCTTTTGCAATGTTCTGATTCCTAGAATTTTGCTAATTGCTCAGCATTATCTGCAACATATAGGCAGTCTCAATCTCCACAAAGTTACAACTACGAGTAACTTTACTAGTGAGGTCAGTCCTTCAAAAGGAGCATTCTTCTCGCCAAATTGGTCTCAAAGTCTGTACACAAGTGTGTAGTCCAGTTTGATTATATGGCGAAGGACAATATGGAGGAGAAAGAATACATTTCATCTATTATTTGGACCTCAAAAGAGATTATTGAGAATGCACAGGAGCTTGAGATGCTAGATTATATTCTGCACTGAATGGTGGGAATGGTGGAGCAATTTGCGTTGAGAAGGATCATTTTCAATGCAAGGTGGAATTATTTCATCATCAATAGCTTGTGTAGGTTCTTGTAGAAGAAACTTGGGTCTAACGCCACCTAGCATAGAATTTTAAGATTTTGCAGGAAAGAAAGGTGCATGAAATTTGAGGAGTTTTCTAATGATCGGCAAGACATTTCAATCAACTAAGAAAAAGTCTTTCTGTACCGGAGGTTTTCTAATGATCGTCAAGACATTTCAATCAGCTAAGGAAAAGTCTTCCTGCACCGTCTCCGGTGCAGGAAGCGCGCCATTGGCCGTGCGCCTGTGCTGGTACGTGTGCCGGGCATGCCCAATCTATTGGGCCATGGCAAGCATGCTCGCATGGGTGCGCGGCCAATGGCACGCCCCGATGCATGGCTTCGTGCACCAGAGGTGATGCACAATGTCGCTCCCATCAATTAAAAGGTGTATATAGTACTGGCATCTATCATATGTGTTGCATGATGTTGATTGAAGACTTTGGATGGTCGGATATAATCGCTTTGAATTATTTTCAATGAATTACATATTCCATAATGTCTAAGTGATTCAATTTTCTTTTTTCTCATTCAGTTTTCATTATTCCTTTATTATTCATGTACATCAAGTCATTAGGCCAAGATTTTACATCGTTTCATCATGAATAATAATAAATCAATATCAAGATGCAAAATAGTCAATACACATAATCAAGTAACATTGATAAGTCAAGCATCATAGGATTATAATTATTTAATCGCTTAAATCATGATAAAATCCTAGAAAAGGCAACTTGACAAATGCTTTTCTGCTCCAAATCTATCACATAGTTTTAGACTTAATCAACATATATATACTGATGAGGGATAAAATTATTATTGCGCCAATACTTGTGCATATGATAAAAAAGTCGAGACCACTTTTGATTTTTGATCAGCCAATTATCACATCTAGAAAATAACAGAGCTGGTGCACCTCGACGAGACCGAACCATCCTCGGACCGAGTTACCCTCAGACGGAATCATTCTGAACTATTCTCATGCCTTGATGGGCCCGAGCTATCCTTTTACTTTGGTCGGACTGAGGTATTCATATGCCTCGGCAGAGCCGAGCTATCCTCTTATTCCTTGGCAAAATCGAGGAACCCCTGAACCTCTGTGAACTGAGCTATCCCATGCCTAGCTCAAGTGCATTCACCACCAACCGTCATGATGAATTCTCCATACGATGAACGGTTCCGATCGCTCGATCAAGGTTGGATGCGAAAAATTCAGATTCATGATGATTTATCGAGATTCCAGCTGCGTAGATCCCTAACAACCTTGAGCGAAAAATTAGGCCAATAATATCAGAAGTGGCCTAAAATCATAGAATCTCAAAGCATCAACCAGCTTCCCTAGCCGTCGATTCTCTAACTAACCAGATATTGATGCTACCGGCCTCATAACAAACTTCATTCGAATCTGATTCGAATCTTGATGGTTTTGGACCCTCTGTAACACGTCAAATAGAGGTAGGCATTGTGCCGTGCTGCCCATGGGCCGACACGGCCCAGCACGAAATGGGTCATGCCTGGCATGGCCCGATACTGCTACAGTACCGGGCCATGCTAGCACGGCCTAATAAACCATGCCGTGCCGAGCTCAAATTTTTTTTTCTGGTCCGGCACAGCACGGCCCATGATGGGCTCGTGCCAGCGTGGCCCAAGCCCATATGAGCCTGTGTCGTGCCATGCCGTGCCAGGCACGGCCCATGTGGGCCTGGGCCATGCCAGGTGGGCCATGCCAGGCATGGCCATCCATAAGGGCTTGATAAAAAATTTTTGTAAAAAATATTTTTTTAATAAATTAAAAAATTATTGAGAACAAAAAAATTTATTAATATGAAGCCACCTTAATTGTGGAGGGTTTGGCATAGACCCCTACCAGTTTATTAATTTAAAATCAAAATGGTAAAGGAAGGGAAGGGGTCTAGGCTTGACCTTCAGAACAGAATACAATAAGAAATGAGAAAAAAAATAGAGAGAAAAAAATAAAGATGACTCACTTTAACAATTAAAAAAAATAAAAATATATAATTATAAAAATAAAGATGACTCACTCATTAGTCATCAGTAGTATTTATGTCATCATCATCTTCTCTGGTTAAGTCATGTCCACCTTTATCTTAAAGCTTCGCCTCAGCATCCAACCAATCTTTCAAGCAGATAAGCATCTCAACTGTCTCGCCAGTCATCCTACTTCTTTTTTTGTCCATAATACATTGACCTGCACTGAAAGTGAATTTCAATGCTACTGTGGACATCGGTACAGCTAAAATATCTCATGCAATGGTAGACATAATAGGATATTGATTTCTAATACTCTTCCACCAAGTTAATACATCTAGACTTTCTATTTGATCTTCATCATATGCAGAATGAAGATTGTTTCGTAAATAAAATTCTAATTCATTACTTAAAAATGAAGAAGATGAAGCATGTGTGTGTCTTCTAATGAATGAAAAAATAGATGACGAACGAGATCTTGAAGAAGAAGCAGAGCTTTGAGTATGTATTTTAGATCCACAAATTTTGTCATTATATAAACCAAAAATATCATTAAGAACTCATGTTACCTCATCTTTAGCAGGTTCAGGATTTTAATTTATATTTTCACAATATTGATCAATTAAAAAATTTACATAATTTAATTTAATTCTAGGATAAAAAATAGTAGCTAAGTTATGCAATAGACACATCCTATTCCAATATTCATTCCATTTAGTTTCCATATTACATATAATAGGCATTCAAACTTCATAATATCTATATTCTTTAAATTTTTCTCTAATTATATATACTTTTTGTAAAAATGAACAAGAAGTTGGATAATAAATACCTGAAAGAACATTTGTAGCATCATAAAAAGTAACCAAAAAATCTTTTAAAATTTTACCTTGATGCTAATCAAGTTCAATCAATGTAAATCCTAATCCACAATCATTAATATAAGCACTTAATAAGTTCTTATATTGATATGCATCATGTATCATGGCATAGGTACTATTCCAACGAATTATTACATCAAGTTTAAATTTTTTAAAATGTTTACCATGATCTACATATAATTGTTTAAATTCTTGAAGTCTTAACCTTGAAGCATGAATAAAAGAAATTATATTTCTAATTTTTAAACTAACCTCTTAAATTATGTTCATGCCAGATTGAGCAGAAATATTTAATATATTTCATGCATATCTAATATAAAATAATTATCCATCTAAAATGGGATGCAAAGAGTCATTTAATAATGCAACAACATAATTATTATTAGATGCGTTATCAAAAGTAATTGATATTATTTTATTATTAATATTATATGAGCATGGATTTGATAAATAATATTTAAAATTTATTGTTCCAAATGCGGAAAATCAAAAGCATAAAAAGCAATAATTCATTTATTTAGTTGCCAATCATTATCAATATAATAAACAGTAATAGCAATAAAATAATTACTACCTACATATGTCGACCAAATATTAGAAGTTAAAGAAATTCTAGCATTTAAATTTAAGAGACTTTCAGTTAAACTTTGTTTCATTACTAAAAAGTTTGTCATAACCACTCTTCTAAAGGTACGGCTACTAGTTCTTCTAAAATTAGGTTGTAGGCCTAATTGAACATATCTTTCAAAATTATAGAATTCAGATAAACTAAAAGGTAATTGATCCTGAACTATCCATCTTACAAGTAATTTCTCTAATTTTCATGGTTATATGCAAAATTATCTACAAGTGATCCCTCTTGTATATTAAGGATACATCGCTGACGGGAATCATGTATCCTATGAGTCTCTTAATGTCTTTTTAAATGCCCTGTTCCTCTAGTACTAGAATAACTGTAAAGTTTTGCACATTTTTTACATTTTGCTTTATAGATTTCATCAACCATAATTCTATCGAAATCATTCCAAACATCACTAGTTCTCTTACGAGAAGAGATTTGACATTACACTGTCTCTAGAGGGAACTTGGGGTTGGGGTTGGTGTTGGGATTGGGGATTAGTTTCCTCATCCTAAGAAAAAGGGTGCATGCTAAAATTGCGTTCGTTAAAAGATGTCATATCTAAAATTTTTAATTAATAAATGTAAAAAAATAAATACTAACCCATAAAAAGGAATTGAGAAGAGGATCAGAGGTGAAGGCGTGGAGCCGAGATTTGTGAGCTTCCTCTTGCGCACAAGAAGTGACCTTGTAGCACTTGAATACTTGCTAGAACACTTGCCACTTGTAAGAATACTTGCAAACTAAAAATTAAATTGCTAATCTACTAGAGCACTTGCTAGAAGAGAGAAATAGTAGTAATAGAGAAGAGTTAGTTTGGTGTGGTAAGAATAAGGGAGAAATGAGCTATTTATAGAAGTCCTAATTTTTTTTCAAAAATACCCTTTGATATAGTTGTTTTATGGCTATTGGAAGGGGTAAAATGGTCTTAAACCCCTCCTAAACGGTTATATAGCCATTTCTAGCCATTTTTAATGGCTAAAAATGGCTATATAGCCATTTTTTAATGGCTATATAGCCGTTAGGGGTTGGGCCAGGCATGGCCCACCATGGGTCGTGCTAGGCCTGAATTTTTTTTATCGGGCCGTGCCTAGCACGGCCCGTTTGTTATGGGCCGTGCCAGGCATGACATGATAATTTTTGAGGCACGATGGGCTTGGACCGTGCCGTGCCAGGCACGGCCAGTGCCCACCTCTAACGTCCAAGGAATCAGGTGATTGCCTGTAATCACATCTGTAACCTATACATACCCTTGTCCTAATGCTCTTTAGGTATGCTTACTCTCACACTCTCACTGAAAAACTCCATTAAAGCTCAAGCAGAGCTCGAAGCTCTTGGAAGACCATTTCTTGACTCTTCTGCGAGCCTTCTCCCCATATCTGCTTGCTGTGAATCTTCACTGACTTGAGCATCGGAGGGTCTTCCACTGAGGGCCACCTCTATACTCTGTACATGAGGACTGTCTTACAGGTTCTATCCGGGCAAGAGATCAGCGTCCAGATCCGGAGTCGGACTGCACCCGAGTTGGAGAGCGGATTTCCGCGGCAACATATACAAGCATATTTGTTTTTGTTAACTTAAACATTCTTGATAAATTTGTTATCACCCACCCCTGAAGTTCCCTCCTAAATCAATATTTGCATGACCCAATATTTGAGATTAAACATGTTTCATATGACTAGATCATGATTTATTATTCAATCAACCTATGGTTATAACCATGATCCTAGGTTGAAGTAATTTCTTAAAGAATTAACCCATTTAAAATTCCTCACCTGAAGCCACCTGAAACCTATTTCGGTTCAATTCCAAAAAAAAATTGGTTCGGTCCAGAACAAAGAACGAAGAATGGTTTCCCTTCTTGATTCCCGCCATCTTGGTCCTGACCCCCGACCAGCTGGGCGAGCCTCCCTCCATGGTCGACTGGTCAACTGGTGACTACCCAGCCACGGCCTTGACAGCACCAGCCACCCCCCTTTTTTTAACATGACACGGTGGCAAGAACCGATGTGAGCCCCGGATCCTCACCATGTGAGGATCCATCTTCTTGGACCAGAGGAGGGGGAGGCACCGCAGCCGTACCACACACGGGCGGCTCCCCAGCTCTGCCGGTCAAAGAGGGCAGCGCCCCTCTTCTCACAAGCGCTGAGGAGGCCCTCCCCGTGCTATTATAAATGGGGAGGGAGGAGGGAGCCTTCCCCTCCACCCACCACCATCAACGAGCTTAGGTAATTCTTCCCCATTCGTCCACTGTTTCGGCAGAGAGATGAGTGATAGAGAGAGGGAATCGGGAGGGATTCTTCCCGTTCCCATGCCCGGCCGCTCGAGGCGGTCGGAGGCGGGAGGAGGAGGCTCCGGCCGCTCGAGGCGGCCGGAGTGGGGCAGTGGAGGGCCGCCGGGCGGCCCTCCCTTCATCGCAGAACCAAGTTGCTCCGCGGCTTGGTTCGGGCCCGGCGGAGTGCCCGTCGGCTCGCCCGGCCCGGGCCGCGGTCGGCGGCCTCCACCGGCACCGGGGCAGCGTCCGATGGAGGTCCGGCCGACCGTGATGGCCGGCCATGCCACCGGCATGGGTAAAGGCCGCGGAGGGCAACGGGAGAAAGAGAGAGGAATAGAGGGAGAAATAGAGGGAATGGGAGGCGGCCACGGTGACGGCCGGCTCCGGGCCGGTCATCGGCGGCTGGGCCTCCCCTGGGGAGTAGCCGGCGGCGGCCCTGGCCGCCGGCATTGTCTCCCCTATTTTGGACGAAACAGGGGGGGGGGGGGGGGGGGGGTGAAAGGGGGAGCGGGCCGGCTAGACCGTTCCCCCCTTTTGGGCCCTATTGGGCCATTTCGCGAGCCATTTTTGGGCCACAATTTGAACCATGTATTGGGCCAAAATTGGAAAAATAAAAATATACCCCGGATCAGTGTTGATTCTAGTTTCTGGGGGTATTTTTATTTTCCCATTTGGACTTATGTAGTGGGAGATATTCAAGCCCCAAGTTGGTCCCGGGATTAAAATTAGGTAGAGCTAAAAGCTATTTTGATATGCTACTTTTGGGGACTAAAAATTGGAAAATTGATGCTGTAGGTACCCAGGTGCTTAAATAGCCGAATTACATCTTTGGATTAGTGCCATGAGGTAAGTAAGTCATTTATCATAATTTTCATAAATTATTAAAATATAAAAATTATGTATTTAAATGTTATATTGTTATATATTGTATTATTTGAAAAAATAAGAAAATGGATTGGTATTATTATTTGCAAATGAGCCTTCGCTATGATTAATTTATTATTTATTATATTTTGTAAATAATTGGGTATCTATGTGGACAACTGATCAATTGGCATGACTTTGAAATTGTTAAAGGTTTTATAAATATACATGTGTATGTGACATGTGTTTATGAAAAGTATATGGATTGCATTTTTGCAACGATACATGCTATTTAGCAAATGATACTTTGTGTATATGATGATATGTTCCACTATGGTCCGCTATGATATGGTATGATGTGATATGTTGCATGACTCACTTGGCATCGGAACCCAACTCCATAGGGGGGTATAT
Organism: Calamus simplicifolius; assembly: GCA_900491605.1. Taxonomy (NCBI): domain Eukaryota; kingdom Viridiplantae; phylum Streptophyta; class Magnoliopsida; order Arecales; family Arecaceae; genus Calamus; species Calamus simplicifolius. Next base: position 250,817 of record UESW01002542.1, on the reverse strand, counting down.
GGATCACACACACCCAGGAGGTATGCTGTGACAGGATTTAGCAATATTATGCCACATGGCACCGGGATACATCTCATAGGGGGGTATATGGAGAACACACTCTTGGGGTGTTGTAGCCGGATATGGCAGGATGTGAGTGCATGACACTGGTTCCAGGATCCTGACTCCTAGGGGATATTTAGGGATGATACACCCGAGGGGGGTGTTCTGTGTACATAGTGTGTGGTCGTGGGACATTGATATAAAAATGCATTTTTTTACATGCTATTTACGGTGGTACAGTGGTTTTATCCTGAAATTGTATATTCTTGATATACTATATATAGCAATTGCTTCCAAAATTTATTTTGAGCATATGATGCATGTTTTGATAACATGGTAAAATGTATCTGAAATATGGAAGCTTGGCAGATGTTTATTGTGGAAAAATTTAGTTTATAAAAGCATGAAGTGATTATATTACATTATAGTTGGCTTACTTATTGAGTGTGAGCTCATTTAAATCTCACAATGTTTTTTAGAGCCACACAACTGAAGATGGGGATATGGGGCAGTTGGAGGAGCTATCAGAGTGACTTAGTTCCAGTACTTTGTTGTAACCCCATTGAATTATGTATTTTGGCATGTAGCCTAAAACATATGATTATGATTTGTATTAAGAACCATTTAAATTGGACGAAATATAATTATTACCCCTTATTGTATTAAATGTTATATTTCGGGATGCCTTGCATGCTCGGCATGCGGTGGGTTGCTACCTCTAGATCCAATATAGGGTCTGAGGTGTGACAACCCATCGGCTGGTTCTTGGATTGGACCCCCTACCAGGCCAAGAAACCGATCATGGTGCGACACCGCCATTGCAAACTCCGACGAACTGGGTGTACAGGGCTTCCTAGCTTCTTATCGGATGCATGGTCTCATCGGAACCAGCCGTAAGCCAACGACTTCGTGAAATAGGGGATGAAATCAGAGAAAGAATTCAAGATTCCTACGTTCGTTATATGCTGATTTGATCTGTGGGAAGGCTGGTTCTTTTCTCCCCAGCCTGCCTCACTTTGACCATCCTGAACAGCACCGGTGTGGCCGGCTGGCGATCGGATGCTGCCAAAACAGGTCATCAGCGCACCCTTTGACTTAAATAGTCATCGGCAGCGCTTCGACAGCTGACCAAGACTCAAGGAGAATGGACAAGGGAAATTAATAAGGAAAGGAAGAAAGGTTACGCTTTTTTGGCGATCTTCTTCAGCCATTTACCCCAAGTCCGATCATCCCATGACTTTCCGTCAGCCACCCAATTGCCCATGAAACTGATGCCTAGGGTTTGTTTTTATAGAGGATCTCTGGCTTCTTCCTGGTCTAAAACCTGACCTAGGGTTGGGTTTCACACAAAATACCCTGCCAGAGGTTCCAAAAGTCAAGGAAGACAGACAAAGTAGGACCCAAAAAAACATACCATTCAGAGATACAAGTATCTAGGCAACACAATCCTAATCCTGGCTCTGATCCTTGTTGGTGGATGGGTGGCAAGAGCCGACGATGGTTGCTCACCCCCGGTCGATGAACATTAGCTCGACAATGGAAGGTCCTGATACAGCTTCAGCTCAGAAGACGGGGTTTGAAGTTGGCTAAAAGGACTGAGAAGGGCATGCCGAGGGAGTCTACGGGTGTGCCGGTGGACAAAGGGTGTGCCAGCTCACTGGTAAGGAAGCTGAGAAGGGGTCTGCAGCTCACACAGTGAGCAGTGAAGTTCAGCAACAGCTGAACCCAAATTTGATTTCGAAGAATCCCTTTGCCTTGCTAGGTTCAGTTGAATGGGCCGGTCGGCCTTGGAAGACTCAATCTTAGCGAGTCACCACTAAAAAATAAAAAAAAAAAAGAAAAAAATGACTTCACCTTGAATAAAAAGAGTACAGGATAAATTCATATTCTCAACACCCATGGACTCAAGCCAGGGCAATGCTATCCAGGTTACCAAGGGTGTTGAGTCTACCCATAGCCAGGTTATGACTTTTGAGGGGAGATGAGTGTATCTGATCAGCTAAATCAGTAGGATAGATGAAGCTATGAGTCGATTGTATCTTGCATAAAGGACAGGGTCAGGATATGCAGATTGACCCTGCCCCCTTCGGTGGATGAGCTTGCAGAAGCTAGGGATGATACCCATCTGATAGATTGTTATAGACTGAACCTTGATGAAGGCTCCTTGATCTCCGACTGGCTACCTGATATTGAGATGATGGAGGATAAGACTGCGGTCCATCCCCCAACTTTAATATGAAGGTTCTTATTTGAAACGTTAGAGGAGCCCGAAAACCCTCGTTTTGCTCCTCGTTTGGGAAATTGATACAACTTCATAGATTTGATATATGTATTCTGTTAGAAACTTGATTATCGGAAGATAGTTTAATTTGGTTTTGGAGATAGGTTGCTAGATCGTGGTCTTCATATGAAGTGGAGTCTACGGGTCTATCTGGAGAATTTTTGGCTCTCTAGCGCAATACCTCCATCCGAGTAGATGCCTTTCATCGGTGCAACCAGCAGATTGCTCTTGTTATTTATGAGGGGATATCCGATACCTGACTTCTATTGGGTGCTTATGCTAGCATTGATTTTTGGGAAAAGGCATGTTCTATGGTCCGAGAGTCTCTCTGTTTGAAAAGGGCTACCCATCCCTCAATTGCTGGAGACTTTAACTCTATCATTTATCATTGGGGCCAGTGAAAAGAGAGGGGGCAGATAGTTTATTGGTTCAGCAGAGATAGCTAAGTTCAGGTCATTCATCTTCTCTGCTGGGCTATTAGACTTGGGATTCTTGGGTCCCCAGTACACCTGGTGTAATAATCACCAGGGTTCATCACGAGTTTGGGAGAGACTGGATATGGCTATGGCTATGGTCCAGTGGCTTCGGATTTACCCTTCTCCCACTATTACTCATCTTTCTTGGATTGCCTCAAACCACTATCCCATTCTGATATCTACGGAGGCGGATACACAGCGGTGGAAACAATTTCGATTTGAGCAGTTTTGGACCTCTTATTCCTCGGCTCGGTCCCTTATCTCCCAGGTTTGGCATCTGCCGGTGAGAGTAGTGCGGTGTACATGCTTTCTAGGCATCTTGAGTTAGCAAGGCATGGCTTTCCAGATGGAACAAATGGGAGGTGGGTGACCTAGTTAGGAAAGCTGAGCAGGTGGAAGCTGATATCGTTACTCTTCAGATCAGAGAGGATACTAAAGGCTGTCTATCTAATTCTGATATTAATGCTCTTAGAGCTAGGCTAGCCTGCCACCATTCATTATTACAGCAGCAGGAGACTTACTGGAGGCAGATGTCTCGAATACAGTGGGTTCATGATGGAGATCGGAATACCAAATTTTTTTACCAGGCCACCCTGAAGCGATGTGCTGCCAATAGGATTCGGAGGATTATTGATAAGGAAGGGCATTACCAGGAAGATATCCAAGTCATAAGGGACCAGCTTTCTCACTCTTTTAGTGCAGATGGTCTGAGCATACGGGTGATGGGTTCCCTTTCCATCCAGTCATGTATTCTAAGAAGGTCTCTACAGATGAGAGTCGCCTTTTTATCAGACCAATCTCTGGGGATGAGATTTGATCAGCTTTATGGGAGCTTGATAAGGCCCCTAGGCCTAATGGTTTTTCATCCTTTTTTTTCCGATCATATTGGAACATTGTGGGTCACGATGTTGTGCAGGCCATCCTACGTGCTTTCCATTCTAAAAGTATTCTTGTTGAGTGGAATTAGACTCTTATCACTCTTGTGTTCAAACACACAGATGCTTCCACCCCTCTACACTATCAGCCCATCAGTCTTTGCACTACCTTGTACAAGGTCTGTTCCCAGCTCCTAGCTAATCGATTGAGGAATGTGATATCTCGTATTATCTATGTGGAACGGGGACCTTTTATCAGAGAGCACAGTATTTTGGATAACGTCCTCATAGCCTAAGATTTATGCATGATCATCAAAGATCCTCTTATTGTTAGTGTCTTATGGCTGTTAAGCTTGACATGGAGCGAGCTTATGATAGATTGAGCTGGGATTTTCTGCATCGTACTCTTCTTGAATTTGGGTTTGATGGTCTTTTTATTGATTGGATTATGACTTGCATCCATATTGTTGGCCCAGATGACAACCCAAGAGGGGGGGGGGGGGTGAATTGGGTTCTTTTAAAAAATTAGCCTTTTAAAATAGTTTGCTTAAGATGAATGAAGGCAATAGCAATGTAAATACAAAGTGCAGAAATAAGACAGTGATAGAGATAGAGTCAATGTAAACACGGCAAACACAAAGAGTTTATAGTGGTTCGGTGTATCCAACACCTACGTCCACTCCCAAGATTCACTTGGGTCCACACTATAATCAACCTGATTACAGCCGAGTTGTTTTACAAGCTCACAACTCAAACTTATTATTTTCCCGGGCGCACAACGAACCCAGCTGGTTTTCAAGGGCTCACCAGCACAAAAACCCAAACACAAGCTTAACCAAGCTTGAACCGAGGTAAGACTACCTCCACTAGTTCAATCCCCCAGATTGAACTAGATACAAACAAATGAAATGTTTTTCAATTACAAAGCTCCTTAATGAGCAGATAATCAAATAAAATAACAAGTTTAGAAAAGCCTGATTTGTAGATGGTTGGCTTTTGAGCTTTTCTTCTTTTCTTCTTTTTCTTCTTCTCCTTGCTGGATTGAATCAAGCCTCAGCTCCGATTCTTCACAGTTGAAGCAGTTGAGAAGGGTTGAAAAGCAAGAAGCTGAACTTCTTTCTCCAAGTTGGGAAATCCACAAAACTTGATTTGAATGCCTTGGATTCCTCTTGAGTCTTTTTGGAGTGGAGTGGATTTGAGCTAGAAGGTTTTCCTCTTGAGATTCAGGCTCTCTCTTTTTCGGATTTTTGAAATGGGATTTCTTTCCTCTTTGTTTTTCCATTTTTTTCTCTTTTTCGTTCTTCTATTTTTTGAATGATAGTCTTCCCTTTTTATAGATTTCTTTCAAGCCATTTTTGGAAGAAAACTATCCGTTGGAGTGTACCTTGTAGCAAAATATATCCGTTAGAAATAAGGTAAAATAGAAATATTACCGTTAGAGCTGATCTGGCAATTTGATTTTTTGTTCCAGGTGGGTTGGAGTCGACTCTAACTTTTCTGGAGTCGGCTCTAACTCGAAGCACTTTAAAACGTTATTTCCGGAGTCGTCTCTGACTTTTCTGGGGTCGACAAGAAACTTTTCTGGAGTCGACTCTAACTTACCCGGAGTCGACTCTAGATCGGGGCCAGAAAAATCGACGTTCTGCTTCTTCTGTGAGAGTCAACTCTAACAGTCTCGGAGTCGACTCTAACTTCCGTGCCAGATCCGGAGTCGGCTCTGTGATTCTCGGAGTCGACTCTAATGTCTGCAATCTTACCTAGACATTAGATTCGATCCAGAACACGATGTAACTCCTGATTTTGATCATTCAATAGACATAATCTGAAACACTTAATCAAAATCATTAGAGCCTCGTTAGTTATACTCAAATAGTTTTGTTAATCATCAAAATCATCAATTGGGTCAACAATCTCCCCCTTTTTGATGATAACAAAAACTTTGAGTATATGCATTCAAAAATTCATTCGAACTAAAGATTATAGTCATTTTAAAACTTAAAACATTTTTAATGAAGGATTTGATGCCAATATTCAAAGTAAACTTTTAAAATTGTGCATGAGTTCAATATAATCCATCAATTATGAACATTTAATCTAAATGTAGAAAATTGCAATTGAGCTTGTTGTTAAGCTCCCCCTGCATTGAATAGCTCCCCCTATATTTAAGCATCGAATTTTAACTGATTAAAATTTCAAGTCATTTTGCATAAACAATTATTTCTCCCCCTTTCTTTCTTTCTTTATGCATATTTAACCATCTTTCATTAAAATTTCAAGTCATTAAAATTTCATTTCAAGTCTTTCTTTCTTTGCATATTCAACCATCTCTCCCCCTTTTTTGTTATCAGCAATAAGGAGAGTATTAGATAAAGAAAGTTAATAAGACATAGGGATTCAAGCAGTCAATATTTGAAAATGTGAAATTGCATTTCATAAGTAAGAACCATTACATTAGTTGATTCATGTACATTCCAAAATGAAATACATTAGATACTCAAAAATTCCTAAATACAAACTATCAAAATCAAAATCAAGGTCAGATGTGTTTGAATACAATTTTCTTCAAATGACCTATGATTTCCATTACATCATCTTTTTGGGATTTCTTAAAATTTTCAAGGCAAGCTTCAATTTGTGAGACTGCAAGGTCAATGTCCTTCTTCAGTTGACCAGTTGCATGAACATAAGATCCCGACCCATCAGCAATACCTTCCATCCTTTCAAAGATTTTGTGAAGTTCAGCACCAAAGGATTCAACAGAATTGCTTAAGGTAAAGGAGATCATGTCCAGTCTCGAATTAAGTTCTTCTTTCAACTGATTAAAGTCTTCTTTTAATTGAGTAATTTCATGAGATCTCTGACTATCATACTCAGCAAGCAAAGCTCTCAACTGACCAATCTGTTCATCAGAGAATCTCCAGAAGTAGCAATAGACTGATGTGGAGGAGAGGGAATGGTACTAGGTCCGGCCTCTGAAGGTCCAGCTGAAGATGGTCCCGCAATAGATGGATCAGGGACTGATGGTCCCAGTGGATGGTCCAGGGATGTCTTCTACTCTGGTCTCTTCTGCTCTATCTCTTTCTGCTCCTTCCTCCTTTCATCCATACACCATTCAACTTCTTGAAGCCCATCCGATGAATAGTAGAGATACTATAATAGTCAGTGTGTCTCAATTTTCTTAGGGGTTCATTCTCCATAATAAGCACACCTTGGCTTCTAAAGATTAATGTCAAAATCATACCATATGGCAGTGTAGATCTTTTCTTTGTAGCCGCCTCTGCCATATATCCAATCATCATGCCAGCTAAGTTGACTGGCCTCCCAGTAATTATGCAATCCATCAAAAGAACGTCTCGCTCCGAGACATACTCAAATCTACCAATTTTCGGAAACAAAATTCTTCCACAAATGTTATGTAGTAACCTGAGTTCCAGATTTAATTGATTTGCAAGATTTCCTCAAACTCGGTTACATCTTTCCCTAACATTCTTGTCAATGCTCCACTTCTATCATCATGTTGATATTCCATTAAACCGATTGTGGGCATTTCCAATAAATTTCCAAGTATCTCAGTGGTTATTGTAACTCTTGTTCCTCTTACTATACTGATTAATCCACCTTCTCCTCTACTTAAACCATTGTAAAACTCTCTCACTAAGGCTGGATATGTGGGGATATCTAATGAAGATCTTTTCCCACCCCATTTCTTTCAAACTTCTTCCTATAGTGAAGCCTTCCGACTCAAAGAAATCAAAATTCACCTTTCTTCCAGTTGTAATAGTCTTACCGGCTAAATGATCAACTTTGGGTGAAGAGGGTGAAGGAGGAGAATCTTCTTGAGTGGCCGAAGAGGAGGATGGCGAGGGTTGCCTCCAAATAGTGCGTCGCCTTGTGGGAACGGATGGCGAACGCCTTGTGGGAACGGATGCTCCACCGACGAAACCGCGCCTCTTAGGTGCCATTGAGAAGATTGGAAAGTTTAATCAAAGGCTTTGAGAAGATTGGGGAAGTTGGAAAGGCTTTGGAGCTTTTTGGAGAGGTTTTGGGAGACGGATGGAATGATTTGGGGTCGACTCCGCCTTTTTATTTTTAACCTAGCTCGACTTAGAGTCGACTCCCGAAAACTGGGTGTCGGCTCCGAACCAAAAATCTGTCAGCGCTCGAATTAGAGTCGGCTCTACAAAAGCCAGAGTCGGCTCTAATTGCTTAGACAGAACATCAAAAACAAAGGTGTCGACTCCACAAACTGTCAGAGTCGACTCTAACAGTTTCAGAGATAAAAAATCAAGTTTCAAGGATCTGAAACTATTCAAATTAATCATCAAATTCTAGATAAATGTTCCTTAGCAATTGGGGAAACAATGAATCAATATCTAGATAGATTTCCTTAATGAATATCGAGATTTTTCAAGAAATTGATGAAATCTAGATAGATGTCCTTAAGAGTTTCAGAAAACTATTCCAAAGGATCACAAACTCCTAATTCTCCTCTAAGATAACAAAATCTCTCTTCACTTAAGGGTTTTGTTAATATATCTGCCAGTTGTTCTTCAGTATTCACATAATCAAGACAAATTTCATTATTGGCTACATGTTCTCTTATAAAGTGATATCTTATTTCAATATGCTTTGTTCTTGAATGTTGAATTGGATTTTTAGTTAGATTTATTGCACTTGTATTATCACATCTTATAGGTGTCTTATCAAGTGTGATACCATAGTCTTCAAGTTGTCTCTTAATCCATAGGATTTGAGCACAGCAACTTCCAGCTGCAACATATTCTGCTTCAGCAGTAGATAATGCAACCGAATTTTGCTTTTTGCTAAACCATGAGATTAAGTTACTTCCTAAAAATTGGCATGCACCACTTGTGCTTTTTCTATCTAACTTACATCCAGCATAATCAGAATCAGAATAAGCAATCAGATTTAATGTTGAGTCTCTAGAATACCATAAACCTACATTTTTTGTTCCACTTAAGTATCTTAGTATTCTTTTAACAGCAATTAAATGTGATTCTTTAGGTTCAGACTGAAATCTAGCACATAAGCAAACAGCAAACATTATGTCTGGTCTACTTGCAGTTAAGTAAAGTAGGGATCCGATTATACCTCGATAATATTTTTGATCAACCTTCTTACCTTCTTCATCTTTGTCCAGCTTGCATGAAGGACTCATTGGTGTTCCGAGGGGTTTTATTGATTCCATACCAAACTTCTTTAGAATTTCTCTTGTGTACTTTGTTTGGTTGATAAAGATTCCCTCTTTGCTTTGTTTGATTTGGAGTCCAAGGAAGAAATTGAGTTCTCCCATCATGCTCATTTCAAATTCTCCCTGCATTAACTTAGCAAACTCTTGACATAGAAGATTGTTAGTAGCACCAAATACAATGTCATCAACATAAATTTGAACTACAAGTAAATCTTTATCTTTTCTTTTCAAAAATAAAGTTTTATCAACATTTCCTCTTGTAAAATCATTTTCAATCAAAAATTTACTTAGCCTATCATACCAAGCTCTAGGTGCTTGTTTCAAACCATATAATGCTTTGTGCAATTTAAAAACGTGATTTGAAAATTCATGATCTTCAAATCTGGTGGTTGTTCTACATATACTTCTTCATTTATTAATCCATTTAAAAATGCACTTTTGACATCCATTTGAAATAAATTAAAGTTCATGTGACATGCAAATGCTAGTAATAGCCTAATGGCTTCTAATCTAGCTACAGGTGCAAAGGTTTCATCAAAATCAATACCTTCTTCTTGATTATATCCTTTTGCAACTAATCTAGCTTTGTTTCTAATTACTATGCCATTTTCATCTAGTTTATTTCTAAAAACCCATTTTGATCCTATAACAGAATGATCTTTAGGTCTTTCTACTAATGTCCATACATTATTTCTAGTGAATTGGTTTAATTCTTCTTGCATAGCTAGCATCCAATTATTATCTTTTTCAGCTTCTTCAATGGTTTTAGGTTCAATTTGAGAAACAAATGCAAGGTGATTACTAATATTTCTCATAGATGATCTAGTTCTTATTCCTTGAGATGGATCACCTATAATCAATTCCTTGGGATGACTATAAGCGTATCTCCAATCTCTTGGTAGATCTATATCATTATGATTAGTATTAATATCATCAGCATTAGGCGAATCATTATCTTTAACTTCTTGTTCATGATCTGAAGATACATCAATATTAAGTTTTTCAAGATTGTTTTCGAGAATGTTTGTATCTTCCTCATCATCAATCCTTTTGGAACTTGATGTTAAAGATTCATCAAAAATTACATGAATAGATTCTTCAACAATTAGGCTTCCTTTATTGAACACTCTATATGCTTTACTAGTTGTTGAATAACCTAAGAATATTCCTTCATCAGATTTTGCATCAAATTTACCTAAGTTGCTTTTACCATTATTATGAATAAAACATTTACAACCAAATGCATGAAAATATTTAATGTTGGGTTTTCTATCATGCCATAATTCGTAAGGTGTTTTCTTTAAAATAGGTCTTATTAAGGCTCTATTTAGGATGTAACATGCTGTGTTAATAGCTTCCGCCCAAAAGTATTTCGGGAGTTTACTTTCACATAGCATGGTACGGGCCATGTCTTCTAGAGTCCTATTTTTCTTTCAACTACTCCATTTTGTTGTGGGGTCCTAGGTGCAGAAAAATTATGATTAATACCATTTTCATTGCAAAAACTTTCAAATAAGTGATTTTCAAATTCAGTTCCATGATCACTTCTTAGAGACACTATGGTAGTGTTTTTCTCATTTGTTACTTTCTTGAAGAATTTCATGAATATCGAGAAAGTCTCATCTTTGTGAGCTAAAAACATTACCCAAGTGAATCTAGAGTAATCATCTACTATCACAAGACCATATTTCTTTCCTCCTAGACTTGTGGTTCTAGTTGGTCCAAAAAGGTCCATGTGAAGTAGCTCTAATGGCCTAGAAGTTGAAACAATATTTTTAGATTTAAAAGAACTTCTTGTTTGTTTTCCAAACTGACATGCATCACATATTTTGTTATTTTCAAAATCTAATTTAGGTAGACCTTTTACTAAATCCATTCTAATTAGTTTTGAAATCAGGTGTGTGCTTGCGTGACCTAATCTTCGATGCCACAACCAACCAATCTCATTCATATTAGCATTATTAGCAACTAAGCAATGATTATTAGTAGACAATTTGTCTAAGTCAATCATGTATACATTGCCATTTCTATTTCCAATAAAAACAATGCTATTATCAATGGGATTAGCTACAGTGCATAAAGAAGATTCAAAAGATACTTTAAAACCTTTGTCACATAATTGACTTATACTAATTAAGTTATGCTTTAAACCATCAACATAAAGTACATTCTCAATATATGTGGAGGGAGTTATTTGAATGTTACCAAACCCCAAGATTTGGCCTTTGCCATTGTCGCCAAATGTAACAACTCCTCCTCTCTTTTCTTCAAGGGTGATGAATTCTTCTTTGTCACCCGTCATATGTCTTGAGCAGCCACTATCAAGATACCACTTTCTCTTTGATCTCTTGGCCACAAGACATTCCTCATCGTTGTCGTCCGCCATAAAACATACGTTTGCGACTTCCTTTTGTTCTTCTTCTTCGGAAGAAGATTCCTCGCTGTCACTCCATGTCGCCACATAAGCCTTCTTTTTTTTTGTAGGCTTTCTTCAATTTTGGACATTCATTCCTAAAGTGCCCCGGTTTATTACACTCATAGCAAGTCAAGGGGTCTTTCTCTTTTTCTTTGTCCTTGTCCTTGTTCTTATCCTTTTCTCCTTCCCACTTTGCTCCAAATTTCTTCTTGTGGAAGGGTTTCTTTCTCCTCATGAATCTTTTAAACTTTTGGCTAAGAGAGCAGTCTCTTCATCATATCATCATCATCATCGCTGCTGCTCTCTTCTTCTTTTGCAGCTTTGAGGGCAATCATTTTCTTCTTCTTTGTGTCCTCCTCTACATGCTGCTTCATAGTCAGCTCATGGGTCATAAGAGATCCTAGAAGCTCCTCTAAGGGTAAAGTGTTGAGGTCCTTAGCTTCTTGGATTGCTGTCATTTTTGCTTCCCATGATCTTGGTAATGACCTAAGAATTTTTCGAACAAGTTCAGAGTTAGTATATGTCTTACCAAGACTTTTCAAACCATTTACAATATCTGTAAATCTAGTGTACATGCATGCAATGGTTTCAGATTGTTCCATGCTAAACAATTCATATTTATGAACAAGAATATTAATTTTAGATTCTTTTACTTGGTTGGTACCCTCATGGGTAACCTCTAATCTATCCCAAATCTCCTTTGCGGAATTACAAGTGGAGATTCTATTAAATTCATTAGCGTCTAAGGAGCAATATAATACATTCATGGCTTTAGCGTTAAGCTGTGCCATCTTCCTATCATTATCATTCCAGTCCCTTTCGGGCTTAGGAACAATAGTGCCATCAATAACATGTGTGGGTGTACTAGGTCCATTAATTATAACACCCCATAGCTCATAATCAGAAGCTTGAATGAATATCCTCATTCTAGCTTTCCAATATGAATAATTTGAACCATTAAACAGTGGAGGTCTATTCGTAGAATGACCTTCAGCAAATGATCCAACTTGTGTTGCCATTTGGAACTTTAGCTCTTGATCGTGTGATCAAAATCTAATGAGCACTAGCTCTGATACCAATTGTTGGCCCAGATGACAACCCAAGAGGGGGGGGGTGAATTGGGTTCTTTAAAAAATTAGCCTTTTAAAATAGTTTGCTTAAGATGAATGAAGGCAATAGCAATGTAAATACAAAGTGCAGAAATAAGACAGTGATAGAGATAGAGTCAATGTAAACACGGCAAACACAAAGAGTTTATAGTGGTTCGGTGTATCCAACACCTACGTCCACTCCCAAGATTCACTTGGGTCCACACTATAATCAACCTGATTACAGCCGAGTTGTTTTACAAGCTCACAACTCAAACTTGTTGTTTTCCCGGGCGCACAACGAACCCAGCTGTTTTCAAGGGCTCACCAGCACAAAAACCCTAACACAAGCTTAACCAAGCTTGTACCGAGGTAAGACTACCTCCACTAGTTCAATCCCCCAGATTGAACTAGATACAAACAAATGAAATATGTTTTTCAATTACAAAGCTCCTTAATGAGCAGATAATCAAATAAAATAACAAGTTTAGAAAAGCCTGATTTGTAGATGGTTGGCTTTTGAGCTTTTCTTCTTTTCTTCTTTTCTTCTTCTCCTTGCTGGATTGAATCAAGCCTCAGCTCCGATTCTTCACAGTTGAAGCAGTTGAGAAGGGTTGAAAAGCAAGAAACTGAACCTCTTTCTCCAAGTTGGGAAATCCACCAAAACTTTGATTTGAATGCCTTGGATTCCTCTTGAGCTTTTTGGAGTGGAGTGGATTTGAGCTAGAAGGTTTTCCTCTTGAGATTCAGGCTCTCTCTTTTTCGGATTTTTGAAATGGATTTCTTTTTTGTTTTTCCGTTTTTCTCTCTTTTTGTTCTTCTTTTTTTGAATGATAGTCTTCCCTTTTTATAGATTTCTTTCAAGCCATTTTTGGAAGAAAACTATCCGTTGGAGTGTACCTTGTAGCAAAATATATCCGTTAGAAATAAGGTAAAATAGAAATATTACCGTTAGAGCTGATCTGGCAATTTGATTTTTCGTTCCAGGTGGGTTGGAGTCGACTCTAACTTTTCTGGAGTCGGCTCTAACTCGAAGCACTTTAAAACGTTATTTCCGGAGTCGTCTCTGACTTTTCTGGGGTCGACAAGAAACTTTTCTGGAGTCGACTCTAACTTACCCGGAGTCGACTCTAGATCGGGGCCAGAAAAATCAACGTTCTGTTTCTTCTGTGAGAGTCGACTCTAACAGTCTCGGAGTCGACTCTAACTTCCGTGCCAGATCCGGAGTCGGCTCTGTGATTCTCGGAGTCGACTCTAATGTCTGCAATCTTACCTAGACATTAGATTCGATCCAGAACACGATGTAACTCCTGATTTTGATCATTCAATAGACTTATAATCTGAAACACTTAATCAAAATCATTAGAGCCTTCGTTAGTTATACTCAAATTGTTTTGTTAATCATCAAAATCATTAATTGGGTCAACACATATGCCATCTTTCTCGCTCATTATTAATGGCTGCCAGACTGATTTCTTCCACTCTGCTGTGGGTCTGCGCCAAGGATGCTCGCTTTCTCCCTTCTTGCTCATCCTTGCTGTCGATGATTTATCACGTGCACTACATCAGGCGCAACAGGATCTTTGCATTGCCCCCTTTATGGTAGGTTCGGATGGCCCAACGGTATCTCATCTTCTTTTTGCTGATGACTGCATCTTGTTGGGCCAAGCTAATGGTCGCAATTCGACCACTTATGCTACTATTGTATGGGAGTACTGTCAGGCTTTAGGTATGCTTATGGTATGCTTTGGCCCGAAGACTCTCAGTACAACGAGAGAAGCCATCTTTCATATTTTTGGCATCTTCACTTAGGGAGACCAACTATCGTATTTGGGGATCCCTATCATCGGTAGACAGCCACGATGCTCTAATTACTCTGAGCTTGAGCATTGAGTCCATGATCGTATCGATGGCTGGCAGGTAATAGGGTTATCTATGATGGTGAGGATAACCCTCCTACGCTCGGTTCTAACATCCCTTCCTCTTCATCTACTTGTTGCTATCTCGATTACTTGTATAAGAAAGATAGAGAGATGCTTTAAAGACTTTCTCTGGGCTTCGATGCAGGATGGTCATGGCATTCATTTACAGGCATGATATACTGTTTGCATGCCGATCTCTAAAGGAGGCCTTGGTATTTAGTCTTTAACTATGAGGAGAGAAGCTATGCTTGCCAGACACGTCTCGCGGTTCCTTCTTGATTCGGACTGCTTTTAGAGTTCATTTATTCATGCTAGATATGATGAGTGGACTTCTGATATGAATTTTTAGTCCTTCCAAGGTTATTCTTTTTTCTGAAAGGAGGTGTGCAGTCATGCGTCGGCTATCTTGGACAATACCACATAGATGATTGAAGATGGCTCATCAGTAGATATTGTCCAAGATACATTGATTGCGGAGCTTTCACTCTCTCGCTGGTTTACTTTTATCAGTACTGATGTTCCAAGCTGTATGAGAGTCTCTGATATGATCTCTCAGGATCTCTCCTCCTAGCATCCTCCCATGATGTCCCAGTTTTTTGGTAAGGAGCTTGCTCGTTGGATTTTTTCTATTCTACTCGTACCGGGCCATGCTAAGGACACCAGATTATGGAGGAGATCATATCTCTCTAGGGCTCCAACCAGGGATCTTGTGAAGATCTTTAGGCCTCAGCCTCAGCATATAATGGATACAATATGGATATGGACGCTTTCCATCCATCCTAGGCTTTAGCTCTTCATATGGAAGCTTGTGTGGAATTGTCTTCCTACTTACTCCTTGCTCTCATGTAGGGGACTATCTATTTAGGCTACTTGCCCTTTGTGTGGCCAGGATGATGAGACTACTGATCATGCCATCTTTAATTGCCCTAGAGCGAGATAGATTTGGCATATAGTGGGATACCAGCCTATGGAGGAGGATACAACATCATGATGGACCTCTTTCTTGAGAGAGATAAGGAGGGATAACCAGTAGTAGGGCTTCATTTGGGCAGCCATAGTGCACCAGATTTGGTTATCATGGAATCAGATTATTTTCACTAAAGACTCTGTCTCCCCACATAGGATTGTTCGAAAATCCTTATCCTTTTCTGCTGAGTACACACTTTACTGCACTGCTTATGATTCTAACAGCTATGGTTATTGGGGTTCTCCTACTATTTCGGTAGTAAACTGGCAGACGATTTTTATCACTTGGGAGCCCCCCTCAGGGTTTGTTAAAATTAATTTCAATGGGAGTGTGCGGGGCAGATTAGCTGGCTCAACATTTGTTATACAAGGAAATGATGGAGCTATGCTGTTTTGATTTTGAAAACAGGAAGATCCCTATCCTATTGTACTTAAACAACTTCTATTTTCTAACTTATCGGGATCGACTTGCACTAGACTGATATGATTATCCACCCGTACCAAAAAAAAAGGTAGATTGCTTAAGAGATTGGCAAGAGACCAAGATTCTTTACCTAGGGAAATAAAGGGACAACAATATATATTTTTTATTATTGAGTCATCAAACATTGGAAAACTATGACACATCTATCCAAAAGCAGACACTCTCAGTTCTCCACAGTTAAAACTAAAATAGAGCATTTGAATTGCAAAGATTAATAGTTCAATAAGCAAGAAAAAAGTGCTTGAAAGAATAAAGAAATAAAAAAGAATGAAGATCAAAAGTTTATATGTTCTAGGATAATTAGAGACCTAAATAAATTAAATAAATTCATGAAGTTTTTTGTGATTAAATCATCTTGTTTACCATGTTACGGAGGATTTTGTACATCTATGCCAAGCACCATTTCAATAAATTTATAGTGGTGTATGAAACATGGTAGATTCTTATATTGAAAAAAATTCTGCCCGATAAATTTGACAACTATATGATTTAGTGTCACTAGTTTTCTATTTGTTAAAAATAAAAATAGTAAAAGTTTGGCTATAAGTGGCATGGGAAAAAAGAGTAATTAAGTTTCTTTTTGTTTACTATTACAAAGCATTTTGGTGCGTGTTTATCAAGTACGAGTTAAATAAACTCATATTAATAGGTGTATGAAACATACTGGCTTCTTATGCTAAAAAAAAATTCTATGCGATGATTTGACAACTATACGGTTTGGTATTTTTTTTTCTTTGTTGAAAAGAAACATAGAAAAAGTTTAATTATAAATAACATAAAAAAAGAGAACAATTAATTGTGTTCTTAAATATTTTATGAGTACTTGATACCAAAAAAAGAAACGACATCATCAAAGTTGATAGTTTTTTCTCCTAATTTTGTGGCTTCATTATTCTGCATAATATTTTTAATTTAAATCATTCATATAAGAACCTATATAAATTCTTGTGTGCTTGAATGAATAGCATGAGAACTTGCTATTATAGCATTCATCCATTTCTTGGTCACAATATCTCAAGTCAAAGATTCTCTCCAATCCCTTTTTTTTTTGGGTGTCTCATTTTCCTACTATTGCTTTTTATGCCTTAGTAAATCAAATATCAGATAATATATATATTATGTATGTATTATAAATCACATATAATTTTTGAGATATCTATCATTTCTTTCTATTCAAAAGTATCTAGTTAATCTCTCCCTCTCTCTCTCTCTCACTCAGTTGGTGTTTCTCCTGATTGAATTGCATCAAAAGATGTTCGTCAAAGTCTTGGGCCAAACTTTATAGAAGGTATGCTAATAATCGTATTAAAAGAGGTGTCCAAACTATGTGAAAGGTAAACTACTAATTGTATTAAAATTAGACATCAAATAAAGATATCAAATAAGCTAGATAATCAATGTCACAATCTAATCAGACACAAAAAAAGCAAGCCATATTTAGCCCCCCATGCATTAGGTTGGCATTGTCCAAACATTATAAATGAGACAATAGGAGAACTCTTTCTGCACCATGCGCGCATGGTATAGGTAGGAATGCATGCACTGCGCGCAGGTGTGGCATGCATACGGTGCAAAAAGGATAAAAATAATCTCAGCGCATGCGCGGCCACATGCACAAAGACTTTTTTAGGGATAACATGGCCCATGATGGGCCGACTTGCAACAAAATATGGGACATGTGATTGATCACCTATGGCCCACCACATGTTTAATGAAATTGCTCCTAAACAACTATTTTCAAGGATATTATATCTATTCTCTTTTTTTGAAAAAAAAACTCTTTTACTTTTTTTAATAGCCATAAATAGCTAGTTTCAAGGGTATTTTTGTATTGTATAAAGAACCTATTTATCCTTTCTCACAACTATAAATAGCTAGTTTTTTAGGTTTTTTGGGATATTTAGAGGCTCTCTAACCCTTATTAATACCCTCAACTTCTGTCTCTTACTTCACACCAAATTACTTAACCTTATTAAGTTCTTCTAAACTCTCTTAAGCTATCCTAATCTTCGTATAAGTTTTTATAAGCTCTTTTAATCTTTCTATACGCCTGTCCTAATCTTTGTATAAGTTTTTCTAATTTCTTTTAATCTTTTTATAAGCTATCTTAATTTCTTCCTACAAATTTCTTAATCTTCCCATAAGTTCTCTAGTCTACATTGTCTCATACTAGTAGCTCTCACTCACCCTATGAGATCTTTCAACTTGGTATGGCGATGGAGAGGTTCTCTTATTATAAGACCTATCTTAATGCATACAATCACAAACAAGAACCAATCTCTCCCACTCTAATACTACTACTTGTACCTTAAGCATTAGAGCCAAAGCAAGACCTAAGACCTTTAATGTCCAAAAACACTTCATCGTAGAAGAGATCACGAATAAGAGGGTTTGAGCTATATGTACTTATCTTAAGGAAGGACTATAACTTGCAATACTTCAATATAAATCGGCTATCTAGCCTAGCATTGGAAGAAGTATAAAAATATAATGATTTCATCCAAAGCCAACTTAAATTCCATTTGAGTGAGTTATCAATGTTTTCATATTTCTAGAAGATAAATAGAAAATAATTATCAAAATTAATTATAAACAATGAAATACATATTTCTTTTGCTGAAAATGTACGTTTTAAAAAATATATAAAAACTATCTTAAATTCTGCATGTAAAAATAATTCTCAAAATATTACTAATTGGATTGTTTTAAATAATTTACTAAATAAAAATAAATTTTGATTTATTATTTTTAAAATTTTAATGGTAAAATAGCACTTAGCTCTGATATCTAGAGTAATAATTTTAGGTTATCTCATATTTGTATTATTATTTATTTTATTGATTCCAACTAGGTTATGCAAAAATGATAAAATTACAATAAACCACCTGCCCACCTATGAAAAAATATGTATATTTAATTTAATTTATTTATTTTTTATGAATTTATTTTAATAAAATTGCTTGGCTTGATATGGTGATATAAAAAATATTTAATTTAGCCCTTGAGTTGTTGCCCCATTTGCATCCCTTGTTGCTTTGGATGCACCTCAGTTGTTTAGTGCTAAAAAATTTCTAGACACATTATTTTCGAATAACACCAAAATTTTCTCAAAATTTGAATAATACCAAAATTTGATAGCATAACATGTATCATGTGATTATTGTGAAGAAAATTCTTTTAGAAAATACCTGCTTCTCTTCTTTGCATGAATGCTCATTGAAGGTTTTAGTGTGATTGACTCTGGATGATGCAGCATGAGGCGCAACTAGTGGCATTCATTTGCAAATTTCATGTATTAAAAATTTTTCATATATGGTTGTCATTAATTATTATGATTTTAATTTTGTAAAATTGACTAAACAATTTTGGTTTAATGATATAAGCCAAATGAGCCTATTTTTTATTAAAATTGTGATCCATATTATTTGAGCTTGGACCCATCTCTATTGGATAATATATATGGTTGGCTATTTGTATAGGCCTAAAAGGCCAATAATGACCCATGATGAAAGATTCTATTAGGATTTCTTTATAAATAGGTTAGATCTCATCTTCTCTTTTTAAATTTGTAATTAATTTTTTTGTTAAAAATACCATACAAGAAAGGAGCAAAAAAGTAAAGACCTAAGCTTTTTTTTGGAACTTCTATACTTTTCTCATAATGGCACAAATAAATATAAAAATATTATTATTATTATTTTATGTTCTAATTACATATATGAGATCCTTAAATTCTAACATCATGCTCAAATAGAGATTGTTTATGCAAAAATTGACCTATTTATAAGCAGTCAGTTTGCTTTGTTTAGAGTCTAAGGAAAAAGTTTGATTTTCTCATCATGCTTATTTCAAACTCCTCCTGCATTATCTTAGCAAATTTTTGAGATAAGAATTCATTCATAGAACCAAATCTTATATCATTACTATAAATTTGCACTAAAATAATATCTTTTTCTAAGGCTTTGGTAAATAAGATTGTGTCAACTTTTTCTAATCCTCCAAGCATACATGTCATCATCTCATGGGGTAAGGTGGGGGTGCAAGAAGCTAAAGCCTAATTAAGCACCTCGAGAAGTAATTAAAACTCAAAAGTATTGAATGTAGAATAATCATTAACGGACGCTATGCTAAAAAATCGAGAAGGCACCATCACATCGCTATAACCTCATGTGTGGCACCTAAAGGGCCCATGTACTGATTCCACTGAATGTAGGAACTTGGAGAAAGGGTAACTCGACACCACCATGCTCTCATGCTCTCAAGCATCAACCTCGACAAATTAGTACTAGGTCTAGGATGTTTTAGGTAGAGCTGACCTGCTCGAGGAGCTCTCAACCTCGGAGTCTACATCTCACAATGGGTTAGAGCCAACCAACAAGGTAAGTCCATTACAAACTTCTTCAAGAAAAAGTCTTGCTGCACCGCCCTTTAGTGCAGCAAGCGCACACTGAGCGCGCGGATTGGGCCTCGGCATGCGTGGTGCTACGGATGCATGGCTAATTCGCATATCTGGTGCGCACTTACTGCATCAGAGGTCGATGCAGTAAGTCTTTTCACTTCTTCAAATGTTTCTTATCTCTTGGAGAATTAAGAGCCCATAAGCCCATCACGTTAAAAGAGTCCACATGTTGACTTTTAAGATATCAAGTTTATTCCTTTGCCTAAGCTGGTCCCATCAACCTCGGGAATGGGGAGCATATGATGAGGCATAATTCGCCAACCTTCAACCAATCACCAATTAGCTTCTAATAAAGCTTCAGTAAAGTATTGCAAGAATGCCCACTCAGTAATGATAACTAACCACTCAAAATAGAAACCCATACATAATAGGTTGGCAAGTGGTATGCAACCAATTAGTAAGGACACATTTACTTTACCATTGGTTATCAGAGCCAATAGCTCTTTGTAAAGAAAGTAATCCATAATAATGAGGATATGACACTAGAGGTGGACCCATCATGACTAAAATATGGGATACATGATTTACACTAGCTATCGGATCTTGTTACTAGATATGCAAGCCAACTAAAGATGAATGAGCCTAAAATTAGCTTCTCTCCTATCATGCCTAACCATCTAGTCTTACTGTACCAAATTAATAATCTTAAGAAGGTCAGGGATCCTTTCATAGGGGGTTTCTCTTTCCTCTCTCTTTTTTCAGTTCTTCGCCCTCACTCTCTATTCTCTCCATCATCGAGAGTACGATTATGAGGTTCATCCTTGACCATCTTCTCTTTCTCTCACTGATTTGAGTTAGAAGATCTCTATTGGGGCACCCATTGATACCCTTTCTACTCTTTCTTTATCCTTTAAAGGTACTTCACCAAGGGATACTCAAAGGCCTTTCTCACTCTGTTGCACTCTCTTCCATTTCTAACTCATCCGCCTCATCATCAATTTCCACATCATTTCTCTGCTTGCCCATAGGGTCCACTATAACTAAATTCCTACTATTATCACCGATAATCTGAGATCATAGTATTTATAGTATACTATACCATAGTAACTAAAGATCTTCAGATAAGCATAATTAACCTATTTGATACATCATAAAAAACTAAGATTGTTGTCCATATTATATCAAAACTACTGGTATATTTTATAATCATCATAAAAATTTATTATTATAATATTTTATTTATTATAATAATAATTGTTGCCGCTGAAATCCGTCCTCCGGCTCGGGCGCGATCGGGCTGCAGCGTGGGCTCCCTCCTAGGCGGACCTGCAAGATAGTCCTCACGCGAGAGGCGTTGGGGGTGGCCCTCTGCGGAAGACCCTCCGACGTCCAAGTCAGTGGAGACCAGCAATCAACAAATATGGGGAGAAGGATCTCCCAGGAAGAGTTCCTCCGAGCTCTCGTGGGAGCTTTCATGGCGGAGTATGAGAACTGCGAATGAAAAATGGGCATAGAATCGTCGTACCTGAGAGGCTTGAGGGTGGTAGTATTTATAGGCGGTCACCTGACTTCTTGGACGTGCTCTGGATGAGGTCTGAAAGTTGTTGGGATTCGAAACGGATTCGAATCAGGTTGTTACAGGGCTGGTAGGATCCGTATCTGGTTAGTTAGAGGATCGACGGCTGGGAGGCGGGGAGAGCTAGCCGATGGCTCGAGACTCAGTGGCTGCGTGGTCCCTAGGCCACTATTGTAGGTCCTAGGCCACGTTTTGGCATGATTCTTGTTTGGAATCTTATTCTGTTACAGTGAATTTGAACTCTCCCGTGTCAGATTCCGCAGAGGTGTTGTGGTTCAGTCATCATGGCTTGCGAGGCTCGGCGGAAGTAGGTGCCGAGGCATAAAGGGCGAACGTGGCAGCCATAAATGCCTTAATGTAGGAAAGAAAATAAGGCATTGAATGCCTTAAAGCAGGTGGATATATGTGGCCTTTATGAGGTCATAAATGCCTTGATGCAAAAGACATAGCGTGGTTGCGGAGGCCGAACTATATTTGCCGAGGCATGTTGGCCGAACTATATTTGCCGAGGCATGTTGGCCGAGCTATGCTGGAGCTGGCTGAGACTGGCGAGCTATGCTGGCCGAGCTATGTTGGCCGAGCTATGCTGAAGCTGGCTGAGGCTGAGGCTGGCCGAGCTATGCTGGCTGAGCTATGTTGGCCGAGCTATGCTGAAGCTGGCTGAGGCTGAGGCTGGCCGAGCTATGCTGGCCGAGCTATGTTGGCCGAGCTATGCTGAAGCTGGCTGAGGCTGAGGCTGGCCGAGCTATGCTAGCCGAGCTATGTTGGCCGAAGCTATGCTGGCCAAGGCTGGCCGAGCTATGATGGCCGAGCTATGTTGGCCGAAGTATATTTGTCAAACTATATTTTTCGAGGCATATTGGCCGAAGTATGCTTTCTCCTCTCTTTTTATTCCATTAAATGCTGGCTAAGTCATTATGACCGTTTCTGCATCATTGAATGCTCTGGCTTATTGATTTGACGGATATTAATGAGGGGGTCCTTGGGAGAACCCACGCACATGACGTGGCCCTTTTTTCCCTCTTGTTCTCTTTCTTCATAATGAGGAGACTCTTGTCGCTAGAATATCGTGCTAGCAGGGCATTCGGACTGGGCGCGACCCCATCGCCGATGTGAGCGATCAACAATGCAATGACGATTTTACCCCTCATCACATGCCCCCCACTCCCTAGTCCGAAGTGTAATTTCAGATATAGGGAGTAGAATTCTGGAGCAATCTTATTTAGGGGACGTGTCATTCGATCCTCTGTAGAGGAAGTTTTTATCTCTGTGTAGGTTAGAGAAAGGCCTGGGCGGCCCTCTTGCTGAAGTAAAATGAGGTGCTTTAGTTGCACTAGAGTGTCCGAGAAATTATCCGGCTGGGACGAAGCTTTAGTGTTGTATCACTCGGATTGGCCGAGGCTGCAGAAATATATCACTCAGTCTTCGGCCGAGGCTTTTGATAATAAGAGATGCACTCCGGCTCTGGCCGGGGCTTTTAAAGATCAGTAAGAAATTCCCTTCAGCTTTAGCCGAGGGTTCCGACATGTCACTCGGTCTTGGCCGAGGTTTTTGTTAATAGGTGATGCCCTTCGGCTCTGGCCGAGGCTTTTGATGATAAGAGATGCACTCCGGCTATGACCGGGGCTTTTGATAATAAGAGATGCACTCCGGCTCTGGCCGGGGCTTCCGATAATGAGAGATGCACTTCGGCTCTGGCCGGGGCTTTTTATGATAAGAGATGCACTCCGGCTCTGACCAGGCTTTTAATAATAAGAGATGCACTCCGGCTCTGGCCGGGGCTTCCGATAATGAGAGATGCACTCCGGCTTTGGCCGGGGCTTCCGATAATGAGAGATGCACTCCGGCTTTGGCCGGGGCTTTTGGTAATAAGAGATGCACTCCGGCTCTGGCCGGGGCTTCCGATAATGAGAGATGCACTCCGACTCTGGCCGGGGCTTTTTATGATAAGAGATGCACTCCGGCTCTGACTGGGGCTTTTTATGACCTGCTTCTCATTGTGACTTTCAAGAAGAGTTATAAAAATTTCGCTGGCCTTTTAAAAACTAAACTTAATTCAATGAATAAAAGTGGGTCTAGAAAGAGCATACTTTTATGGATGAATTTATTACTCGGTTGTTGCCGAGCCTTCAGAAATATATCACTCGGTCTTTTGTCGATGCTCTGGAAATTTATTATTCGGTTGTTGCCAAGCCTTCCAAAATGCTACTCGGTTGTAACCGAGGCTTTCAAATAATAAAATACTCGATGTTGCCGAGCCTTCCAAGATGCTATTCGGTTGTAACCGAGGCTTCAAATATTAATTGCCACTCGGTTATGACCGAGGCTTCAAATAATAAATTACTCGGTGTTGCCGAGCCTTCCAAGGTGCTACTCGGTTGTAACCGAGGCTTCAAATAATAAAATACTCGGTGTTTCCGAGCCTTCCAAGATGCTACTCAGTTGTAACCGAGGCTTTCAAATAATGAAATACTCGGTGTTGCCGAGCCTTCCAAGATGCTATTCGGTTGTAACCGAGGCTTCAAATATTAATTGCCACTCGATTATGATCGAGGCTTCAAATAATAAATTACTCGGTGTTGCCGAGCCTTCCAAGGTGCTACTCGGTTGTAACCGAGGCTTCAAATAATAAAATACTCGGTGTTTCCGAGCCTTCCAAGATGCTACTCGGTTGTAACCGAGGCTTCCAAATAATAAAATACTCTGTGTTGCCGAGCCTTCCAAGATGCTACTCGGTTGTAACCGAGGCTTCAAATATTAATTGCCACTCGGTTGTAACTGAGGCTTCAAATAATAAAATACTCGGTGTTGCCGAGCCTTCCAAGATGCTACTCGGTTGTAACCGAGGCTTCCAAATAATAAAATACTCGGTGTTGCCGAGCCTTCCAAGATGCTACTCGGTTGTAACCGAGGCTTCCAAATAATAAATTACTCGGTGTTGCCGAGCCTTCAAATAATAAAATACTCGGTGTTGCCGAGCCTTCAAGATTATATTTTACTTGGCGCTGCCAAGGTTCGGAGATTTATTGCTCGGCCCAGCCGAGGATTTATATGACCTGCTTCTTATTGCAGCTTTCAAGGAGAGTTATAAGAATTTCGCAGGCCTTTAAAAATAGAATTCAATGAATAAAAATGGGTATAGAAAGAGCATACTTTTATGGATGAATTTATTACTCGGTTGTTGCCGAGCCTTCAGAAATATATCACTCGGTCTTTGGCCGATGCTTTTGATAATAAGAGATGCACTCCGGCTCTGGCCGGGGCTTTTAAAGATCAGTAAGAAATTCCCTCCAGCTTTAGCCGAGGGTTCCGACATGTCACTCGGTTTTGGCCGAGGTTTTTGTTAATAGGTGATGCCCTTCGGCTCTGGCCGAGGCTTTTGATGATAAGAGATGCACTCCGGCTATGACCGGGGCTTTTGATAAAAGAGATGCACTCCGGCTCTGGCCGGGGCTTCCGATAATGAGAGATGCACTCCGGCTCTGGCCGGGGCTTTTTATGATAAGAGATGCACTCCGGCTCTAACCGAGACTTTTAATAATAAGAGATGCACTCTGGCTCTGGCCGGGGCTTCCGATAATGAGAGATGCACTCCGGCTTTGGCCGGGGCTTCCGATAATGAGAGATGCACTCCGGCTTTGGCCGGGGCTTTCGGTAATAAGAGATGCACTCCGGCTCTGGCCGGGGCTTCCGATAATGAGAGATGCACTCCGGCTCTGGCCGGGGCTTTTTATGATAAGAGATGCACTCCGGCTCTGACCGGGGCTTTTTATGACCTGCTTCTCATTGTGACTTTCAAGAAGAGTTATAAAAATTTCGCTGGCCTTTTAAAAACTAAACTTAATTCAATGAATAAAAGTGGGTTTAGAAAGAGCATACTTTTATGGATGAATTTATTACTCGGTTGTTGCCGAGCCTTCAGAAATATATCACTCGGTCTTTTGCCGATGCTCTGGAAATTTATTACTCGGTTGTTGCCAAGCCTTCCAAAATGCTACTCGGTTGTAACCGAGGCTTTCAAATAATAAAATACTCGATGTTGCCGAGCCTTCCAAGATGCTATTCGGTTGTAACCGAGGCTTCCAAATAATAAATTACTCGGTGTTGCCGAGCCTTCAAATAATAAAATACTCGGTGTTGCCGAGCCTTCCAAGATGCTACTCGGTTGTAATCGAGGCTTTCAAATAATAAATTACTCGGTGTTGCCGAGCCTTCAAATAATAAAATACTCGGTGTTGCCGAGCCTTCCAAGATGCTACTCGGTTGTAACCTAGGCTTCCCAAGATGCTACTCGGTTGTAACCGAGGCTTCTAAATAATAAATTACTCGGTGTTGCCGAGCCTTCAAATAATTACTCGGTGTTGCCGACCCTTCAAGATTATATTTTACTTGGCGCTGCCAAGGTTCGGAGACCGTTACTCGGTTGTAGCCGAGCCTTCAAGATTATATTTTACTTGGCGCTGCCAAGGTTCGGAGACCATTACTCGGTTGTAGCCGAGCCTTCAAGATTATATTTTACTTGGCGCTGCCAAGGTTCGGAGATTTATTGCTCGGCCCAGCCGAGGATTTATACGACCTGCTTCTTATTGCAGCTTTCAAGGAGAGTTATAAGAATTTCGCAGGCCTTTAAAAACAGAATTCAATGAATAAAAATGGGTATAGAAAGAGCATACTTTTATGGATAATTTATTACTCGGTTGTTGCCGAGCCTTCAGAAATATATCACTCGGTCTTTGGCCGATGCTCTGAAGATTTATTACTCGGTTGTTGTCGAGCCTTTAGAAATATATTACTCGGTTGTTACCGAGCCTTCATAAGATGCTACTCGGTTGTAACCGAGGCTTCCAAATATTAATTGCTGCTTGGTTGTAACCGAGGCTTCAAATATTAATTGCTACTCGGTTGTGACCGAGGCTTCAAATAATAATAAATTACTCGGTGTTGCCGAGCCTTCAAGATTATATTTTACTTGGCGCTGTCAAGGTTCGGAGACCGTTACTCGGTTGTAGCCGAGCCTTCAAGATTATATTTTACTTGGCACTGCCAAGGTTCAGAGACCGTTACTCGGTTGTAGCCGAGCCTTCAAGATTAATAACGAACTTCCTCAGCTTTTAGCCGAGGGTTCTGATATGTCACTCGGTCTTGGCCGAGGTTTTAGATAAATAGGAGATGCACTCCGGCTCTGGCCGGGGCTTTCGATAATGAGAGATGCACTCCGGCTCTGGCCAGGACTTTCGGTAATAAGAGATGCACTCCGGCTCTGGCCGGGGCTTTTTATGATAAGAGATGCACTCCGGCTCTGACCGGGGCTTTTAATAATAAGAGATGCACTCCGGCTTTGGCCGGAGCTTTTTATGATAAGAGATGCACTCTGGCTCTGGTCGGGGCTTCCGATAATGAGAGATGCACTCCGGCTCTGGCCGGGGCTTTCGGTAATAAGAGATGCACTCCGGCTCTGGCCGGGGCTTTCGATAATGAGAGATGCACTCCGGCTCTGGCCGGGGCTTACGCACTTCGGCTTTGACCGGGGCTTCCGATAATGAGAGATGCACTCCGGCTCTGGCCGGGGCTTTCGGTAATAAGAGATGCACTCCGGCTCTGGCCGGGGCTTCCGATAATGAGAGATGCACTCCGGCTCTGGCCGGGGCTTATGCACTTCGGCTCTGACCGGGGCTTCCGATAATGAGAGATGCACTCCGGCTCTAACCGGGGCTTACGCACTTCGGCTCTGGCCGGGGCTTCTGGTAATAAGAGATGCACTCCGGCTCTGGCCGGGGCTTCCAATAATGAGAGATGCACTCCGGCTCTGGCCGGGGCTTCAGAGATTTGTTGCTCGGCCCAGCCGAGGTTCGGAGATTTTTTACTTGGCCCTGCCAAGGTTCGGAGAATTTGTTGCTCGCCCAGCAGAGGTTCGGAGATTTTTACTTGGCCCTGCCAAGGTTCGGAGAATTTGTTGCTCGGCCCTGCCGAGGTTCGGAGATTTTTTACTTGGCCCTGCCAAGGTTTGGAGAATTTGTTGCTTGGCCCAGCCGAGGTTCGGAGATTTTTACTTGGCCCTGCCAAGGTTCGGAGAATTTGTTGCTCGGCCCTACCGAGGTTCGGAGATTTTTTACTTGGCCCTGCCAAGGTTCGGAGAATTTGTTGCTCGGCCCTACCGAGGTTCAAAGATTTCCTGTGCAAATAGGCAACTCGGTCGTGCCGAGGATTGGTGAGCAGCACTTGTTTCTTTTCGCAATCTTTGGCAACATAATGTGTGATGATTCACATTGCAAATTACGAAAATATGTGCCGACAGGAAGGTATAATAAGGCATATCAAAATGGACTTATAGAGGACATACCCTATTGATAATACTTACGGAGATTGTCCGAGTTCCACGTCCGGAGGACAGACTTTCCGTTTAGATCTTGCAGCTTGTAGGTTCCCGGTCCAATGATCTCCGCCACTTGGTAGGGGCCTTCCCAATTTGGTGCCAGTTTTCCTTGCTCCAGCGGTTTGAAGATAGATGCTTTCCGGAGAATGAGGTCGCCGGGCAAGAAAGCTTTCTCCCTTTGACTCTGGAGGCATGATAGCATCCGCGGATAGGGGGGGTCCTATCTCCACGGGGATGACAGCTTCTACGCCGAAGGCCATCCGTAACGGGGTCTCGCCTGTGGGGACTCTCTGTGTGGTGCGGTAGATCCACTGGCCGAGGTTGAAGCTGGATGTTGGACTTCTGTGAAGCTTGGAGTCAAGAACTCCTTGTCTTGGCTTTATGACGCCATCATTCCTCACGCAAAAGGTGCCTAGGGGGCAACGCGGCAGCCATAAATGCCTTGATGATGGAAGGAGATAAGGCATTAAATGCCTTAAAGCAGGTAGATGCACATGGCCTTTATGAGGCCATAAATGCCTTGGTGCGCATAGCGCGGCTATGGAAGCCGATCTGTTGTGCCAAGGCAGGGAGAAGGCGGAGACGGCGTCGAGTCGTGGCGAGAGGACACCGGAGAGATGGATCGGGCCCGCCGAGATCTGGGGAGATCCTTGTCGCAGCCCCCTTGCGGGACTGGTCTGGCCTCCTTAGGTTGATATGGGGGGTCCGCAACTCCATGCGGACCAGAAGAAGTGGCTGGAGAAAGAGGAGCTACAGCCTCTTCGAGGAGGCATAGAGCAGGGGTAGCTATAACTGGATGGGGAGCTGTATGGCACTCCTGAACTAGACGGGTCAGGGTCTGGACCTGCTGGACCAGTGTGGCGAACGGGTCCTGGGTCGCTGGGACAGCTGGTGGCAACGGAGTCTCAGCTGGTGGCGATGGTAGTGCCACGATACTCATCGGATCGGGTCTCTGGGAGGCGACCCGGTCCTGGGCTTCAGAAGTTGCCCTTCTTCGATTAGCCATTGGAGAGGTTCTCTTCCAGATCGAGATCCTTGTCTCCTTTTTTCAAGTTTAACGGGACTTGAGGCCCTTCCTCTAGCGCCAATCTGTTGCCGCTGAAATCCGTCCTCCGGCTCGGGCGCGATCGGGCTGCAGCGTGGGCTCCCTCCTAGGTGGACCTGCAAGACAGTCCTCACGCGAGAGGCGTTGGGGGTGGCCCTCTGCGGAAGACCCTCCGATGCCCAAGTCAGTGGAGACCAGCAATCAACAAATATGGGAGAAGGATCTCCCAGGAAGAGTTCCTCCGAGCTCTCGTGGGAGCTTTCATGGCGGAGTATGAGAACTGTGAATGAAAAATGGGCGTAGAATCACCGTACCTGAGAGGCTTGAGGGTGGTAGTATTTATAGGTGGTCACCTGACTTCTTGGACGTGCTCTGGATGAGGTCTGAAAGTTGTTGGGATTCGAAACGGATTCGAATCAGGTTGTTACAGGGCCGGTAGGATCCGTATCTGGTTAGTTAGAGGATCGACGGCTAGGAGGCGGGGAGAGCTGGCCGATGGCTCGAGACTCAGTGGCTGCGTGGTCCCTAGGCCACTATTGTAGGTCCTAGGCCACGTTTTGGCATGATTCCTTGTTTGGAATCTTATTCTGTTACAGTGAATTTGAACTCTCCCGCGTCAGATTCCGCAGAGGTGTTGTGGTTCAGTCATCATGGCTTGCGGAGGCTCGGCAGAAGTAGGTGCCGAGGCATAAAGGGCGAACGTGGCAGCCATAAATGCCTTAATGTAGGAAAGAAAATAAGGCATTGAATGCCTTAAAGCAGATGGATATATGTGGCCTTTATGAGGTCATAAATGCCTTGATGCAAAAGACATAGCGTGGTTGTGGAGGCCGAACTATATTTGCCGAGGCATGTTGGCCGAACTATATTTGCCGAGGCATGTTGGCCGAGCTATGCTGGAGCTGGCTGAGACTGGCCGAGCTATGCTGGCCGAGCTATGTTGGCCGAGCTATGCTGAAGCTGGCTGAGGCTGAGGCTGGCTTAGCTATGCTGGCTGAGCTATGTTGGCCGAGCTATGCTGAAGCTGGCTGAGGCTGAGGCTGGCCGAGCTATGCTGGCCGAGCTATGTTGGCCGAGCTATGCTGAAGCTGGCTGAGGCTGAGGCTGGCCGAGCTATGCTAGCCGAGCTATGTTGGTCGAAGCTATGCTGGCCGAGGCTGGCCGAGCTATGATGGCCGAGCTATGTTGGCCGAAGTATATTTGCCAAACTATATTTTCCGAGGCATGTTGGCCGAAGTATGCTTTCTCCTCTCTTTTTATTCCATTAAATGCTGGCTAAGTCATTATGACCGTTTCTGCATCATTGAATGCTCTGGCTTATTGATTTGATGGATATTAATGAGGGGGCCCTTGGGAAAACCCACGCACATGACGTGGCCCTTTTTTCCCTCTTGTTCTCTTTCTTCATAATGAGAAGACTCTTGTCGCTAGAATATCGTGCCAGCAGGGCATTCGGACTGGGCGCGACCCCATCGCCGATGTGAGCGATCAACAATGCAATGACGATTTTACCCCTCATCAATAATATTTATATTAAGTTGTAAATTATTTTTATAGCATAAATTATTATATTATATTATAATTAAATTATTATAAAAAATATTATATAATGTCATAATATATTAATAGAATATTATTATAATATAATATCATATCATATCATATAATTGTATTGTATTATATTAATAGTAAAATAATATTAGGTAATTTTAGTTGAAGTATTTTGGTTTTAGGAGGCCATGACATGGAGGATCATTCCGTGTCAAACACTCTTTGAAAGAGTTGTTTAGAACTTTTATTATGGCGTATTATTGCTGTTGGATTGATCGACTAAATTAATTTAATCTATAAATAAAATTAAGAAAAATTGACTAAATTAATTTAGTCTATAAATAAAATTAAGAAAAATGCTAAATTCGTCGTTCTCTAACTTGCTAGCAGGGGCAAAGCATGTGCATTCCTACTCGTTCTATCTGCGGGGGCGTTTGGTGGCAGGTAATTGGCCCATTAGATAACTGTATTAGGTACATGTTTTGAATGACAATCTATCTTGTAGCGATAATCTGGAGATAATTTAAATTACCTTAATAAGGGATGGTTATCATATTATCATACATATGATAAACTCATAAATTAATTTTTGATAAAATTATTATTATTATTATTATTATTATTGATCACTCTCTACTTGCATCCTCCTTTACCGAGCCACACCCCCTTTCATGGAGTTAAACTTCTCTGAGCATCTTCACTAATCGCTTCGAATATCATTTATAAATTTAATTTTTTTAATATTATAATTTATAAATATAATTTTTTAAATTAAATATATAATAATATATAATTTTTAATAAATTTAATTTAGAAATATTTTAAAAATTTGATGTTATATAACTGATAATTCATTTGTTATACCAAACACAGTAATTTATATTATCTTAAAGATTACCTATGTATTTCTATCTTATAGATAATTTATATTATCATTTCTATGTATATCTATTTTATAGATAATTTATATTATCATTTAGAATTATTGGTGTGCACCAAACGCAACCTGCAATCTTTTTCGTTTACCTCATCCGAGTCAAAATTAGGCAATAATTAATTTTATTATATAAGAAGATACAAAAGCGAAAGCAGCAACGTAGCCTTTCCCATGGAAGGTATCATGTTGCATGAACGGACGGCAGCCTCAAAAGAAACCACACGCAACAGGCTCTAACCATTCGAACCGTACCTACTCAGCGAGCATGTCGAGCACACCTTCTAGTTCCATGAAAGCGATAAATTCTAAAGAGTCATGCATTAATGCAAGTAAGAAGAAAGAATCAATCTCTCGCGCTTGCCACGGATAGCGAAACCCTCGCTGCCTGTGAAAAGGCCAGGAAGGCTGTTCGCGTTATCTTCCAGTAGTATACATATATATATATAGTTGGTGCGCGCCTTGTAACCATGAATTCCCTTTCTCTTTAATTTCTTTTAGGAGAGATTTTGCTCTCTCTCTCTCTCGTAACCAGAGATGGCGGAGGTAGGGTGCGAGGCTATCGTAGATGTCGATGAGGATATCATGGTTGCCGATAAAGAAGATGGAAGACAAGAAGGAACGCTAAACTTCGCTCACGACTACAGGATTCCAACCCGCAAACCGAAGGTTTCCTTTAAATTTTAACCTTTGCTCTCTCTCTCTCTCTCTTCTTATCGTCAAGTGTAACACGTTGGAAAACATCATAGAATTTGACGTGGATGCAAACGATACTGCTAAGCTATCAATCGCTTGGGGTGGTGTACGGTGACATCGGAACTTCTCCTCTCTACGTTTTCTCTTCTATCGCCTTGCCGAATCCAGGCGAGGAAGATATACTTGGTATATTGAGTCTGATATTCTGGACTTTGACGCTGATGGGTTTGATCAAGTATGTGATGATAGTCTTGCATGCCGATGACCACGGAGAAGGTAAACGATGCCCCTAAATTAATCATCATTATATATATATACACACACATTTTTTGCATGCTATTGAAAAGTGTTTCTTTTTTTTTTGTATTAGTTTCATATCTGGTAGAATATTATGATCATTTGCGTCTCCTAAGTGCTATCTTTACACTGAAAAGATTGAAAATAAAGATTAAAAAAAACCAAAGGATTGTGACACTATTTTACAAATTGATTTCATCCCTTTTCAGAAAGTACTATTAAAGCTAAAATTTGTAGTCAAATAATTGGGCGTCAGAAATTACATTCAGATTCGACATTTACGCACTGGGGATATGTTCCTGTTGATCATATGCCCACACAAGATTTTTATGGAAGAAAATTGTAGCTCGTCGAGATGCAGATATCTACTCCATGGATATACTTGGGTTGCACGGCATATATATATATATATATATATATATATCTGGAAAACTTACAGATGGACCCTGATTCTCGTTATCAAACATGCTATGAAAGTCTTGCGTGCTAAAGAATATAGAGAAGGTGAATGGATACCATGAGTCAGAATATCTCTTGCCCTTTCTTTATTTTATATTGCATTCTTAATTTTACGCAAAAAACAGGTGTAAATAAAGGGATCTGTTTTTCATCTCCATGATGCCTAATTTGCTCTAATGTTCTCTACATTTAGAACTTCTACTTAATTGTTTAAAATCATTTGGCCATGAATTTTATTTATTCATGCATAATATTAGCCTTCTAAAATATCCTTTTTGTACTTTTTTTTTATCAACTGAAAAAATTTTCTTTTCTGCTTTCAATGTGAACCATCTCTATTGTGACAGAAATAATCTCCTTGTTTCAGACTAGATTGAGAAGCCTTAGACTGTTGTATGAAAATTTTATATATGACATTATGTAGATCCAGATCAATTGTATTTATAATTTATATCCAAACTTGGTCAGCCTCGTCCTAATTACGTTGTTCACTGGACATAGGTGGCACTTTTGCTTTATATTCCTTGTTGCGTCAACATATACATTTCCAGGGCAAGATGATCATGCCAAGTACAAAGTTGGATTCGGATATTAACTTGAGATATTATAGTAAAGGCAGTGGATTGCAGTGTAAAGCACTGAAATTCTTGGAGGAGAACTCTAAAGCACAGATTCTGATTACCATCATAGTATTGCTGGGAACTTGCATGGTACTTGGTGATGGAGCTCTCACTCCAGCGATATCAGGTACTAATCGTATTTTATTTCATTTTTACTCTGCATTGGTATCCTTGTGTGCAAATAAGTACAGCAATAGCTCAAACTAATTTAGTTAACATCTTAAACTGAATATTGCTTTAAACTTGAATTCAAAACCAGCCAGACTTAATAATATATTGGTCATTGATGCCACTTGGCCTTCACTTTCCATCAGATATATATAAAACAAAAGTAAATCTTTTCATAATAGAGATAAGAAGATAGACAAGAACAATGCTAATTCCACCACAACATACATATATACGTTAAAATAAAAGAGAAAGCAAGCATGTTACCTTTCTGATGTGCTCAGAGAAAGATGGTTAAAAGGAAAAGAGGGGGGGGGGGGGGGGGGGCATTGAATCAAGCATAACTATTGTTCTGCAAAGCCTCTCTTGGTGGTCTTGTTAGAAAAAGTTTAAATAAAAAAATAAAATAAAGGTCTTGTTGGAAATAGTTTAAATAAAAAAATAAAATAAAAAGAACGCGGTTGTGTGAAAGTTGAAGACTAACGTTCATCAACGTTCAGAAACGGTCTAAACAATTAATTTTGTAAGCCATTTCTGACGTGATTTGAGGTTAACGGCTATTAGGCCTTTAAGGCCATTATGGGCCGAGCCGTTGGAGCTTTTATTGGCTAAACCTATTTAGACTAAAAGATTACATAGAATGATTTTATGATCTTATTTTATTTTTAATTTTCATTAATCTTTTCTTGGGCATCTAAAGATAATCATTGGGTTTACATCTCCACACGATCGTGCTCGTAGTAGGAGGATCGGGTCGAGCCGAGTCGTTGTACCTTAAGGACAGATCGTCAATAACCTGCACAAAGGGGCAAAAATCTGATTCTTAGAGCAGTGTCTAATATGCCTCGGTCCTGGTTTGATCCATATCATATTCTTTTATTTTTTTACTTTATTTATATATTTAAATTTATATATTATATTTCTAGCAATTTCTAGGAAAGGATTTTTTGCAAGATCAAAAATACTTTCCAACAGCTAAGGATCATATTTTTTCTTTTCTATAAATTGCTAGATTTTTTTATTATAAGTTATTAAAAAATTAATTATTCTTTTGAGTATGCATATTTTGTATGAATATATAATGTACATTTATAGATATATACATATGCATACTAGACAGACATATATACCTGTATCGACATATATATTCATAGATATATATTCAAGCAAAAGAATCCTTATGTAATATATATATGAATGTATTACTCATGTGAAGACGTGCGGGTAGATACATGCATAATTATTTTTTCAGTGCATGCTATATATATATATATATATATATATATATATATATAGTACCATTTGCCTAGGAATGACAAATAAGCTCCTCTCAACTCATCAATTGCTATACATTCTAACCATGAATTTTTGGATCAAAAATGTTGCTAATGACTCCAATGCATCGGGAATCTCTTTTGGATTGAAGAACATATGGTTTCATTCCATTCCAGGTCAGGAGATACGTTTTTAAAATCCTTCTTTTCGTGAATGTTATGTACCCATGGCTGCACAAAGTTTAGATATTTAAGTCGATCATGTGACTTTTCCTTTAGGCATAACATTGCTGCTTTCTGCAATAATTCACTGAATATCTGATATCATCTTGTTCATTAAATGAGACCAATTTTATTGTTACCAAAATTAGATCTCTTGTTGCAAGATCTGATGGAGTATATCTAGTGGTATTTATGTTTGTATCATTGAAATTTAGACATCCAGGCTATGAAGCGTTTTAGTCATCGATGGCTTCAATGCAATACAGTTTAGACAAGCAAATTTATAGCTTTCCTGTCTTTTCAAATTTGAGACAAAAATTTCTATGATATATATGTATATATATGTATTATGCATGTGTACACACATGCTTGCACTTGTGCACATGATATATGCATGCTTGTATGTAGATGTATTTTTATATTATTTTATTATTTAACTTTCAAGTGCAGCTACTAGCATATATTTACATGCAAAAGTTTTCTATTCTAGATAAGTGTTTCCTGATATAGTGGTCAATATTTAATATCTCCTAAACAAAAGTGACAGCATTTGGAAAATATTTATTGCTTACCTACTATTGTGAATCTTTTATGTTACCAAATGGCAAAGAATGGATGAACTTGGATGTTGTGACAAGGTATGTCATATAAATGCTCTGTTTTGAGTTTCTTAAAATCTATTGCCATAAGATTTAATAAAAGTTTCTATAATTTACTAAATAATCTCATGATAGTTGGAATATCCAACTTATTGCTTATCTTGTATTTGGATATTCAATTCTAATATATCTTTGTTTGATTTTCTTATTTGAGGTCTAGTCTAAAAAAAAAAGTTATTTCCTTGAAATTTGTCAAATCCAAGAAGAATTTGGCAAATCAATTAACCAAGGGATTATCTTCTAGATTCATCCAGGGGGATGTGGCTTAAGCCCATTATTTGGTCATCAGTCGTGGATACCCAACCTCTATGATTGGAGATCTCATGAATGAGGTTCAATGTGGTAGAAATGAAGCTGATTGATTGATCATGTTAGAGCATAAATTTTTGAAAAAATTTTCATCCCATTCCTATGATGAGTGCTCTTATAAAGTGACAAAGTAAATTTGTGTAAGGTTGAGTCATACTCTTAATGGATCCGAGGTAGGTTATTTGCAGGGTATTGTCACAAATACCCTTAGATGATTCACTTATATGAGAATCGTCATATTAGGCAGTGACTAAAGGTTTAGGCTAACCTTAAAGAATTCTCATGAAAAATCAAGGTATTAAGCTCAAGGCCTTTAATATGCGCTGACCGCTTAAACCCAATTGATCCATACTGTGTGTGTGATTAGAAGAAGTCTGAGTCAAAGGACCTAGTTTAAGATCTAATCCACTATGATTTCTTTAGATGTATACAATCAACACTAAGTAAGGTTCAAGTCCACAGGACATCTTATCTATTACGCAATATAAGATGCCCTACAATTTTATTATATTTATTTTATTTTATTTTTTATTTAAAACTTTTATGGGAGATTGTTGGAAA
Organism: Calamus simplicifolius; assembly: GCA_900491605.1. Lineage (NCBI taxonomy): Eukaryota > Viridiplantae > Streptophyta > Magnoliopsida > Arecales > Arecaceae > Calamus > Calamus simplicifolius. Next base: position 213,912 of record UESW01002542.1, on the reverse strand, counting down.
AAGTTTAAATAAAAAAATAAAAAAGAATAGACGTTCACTAATGGAAAGGAAACATTGTGTAAACGTTGGGAGGCTAACATTCATCAACATCCAAAAATGGCCCAAACAATTAATTTTGTAAGCCGATTCTGACATGATTTGGGGCTAACGGCTATTAAGCCTTTAAGGCCATTATGGGCCAAGCCGTTGGAGCTTTTATTGGCTAAGCCTATATAAATACGGACTAAAAGATTCAAGATGACATAGAATGATTTTGTGGTCTTATTTTATTTCTAATTTTCATCAATCTTTTCTTGGGCATCTGAAGATAATCATTGGGTTTGTACCTTCACACGATCGTGCTCATAGTAGGAGGATCGGGTCGAGCCAGGTCATTGTACTTTGGGAACAGATCGCCAATAACATGAAGGGGCAAAAATCTGATCCTTAGGGTAGTATCTAACATGCCTCGGTTCTAGTTTGATCCATATCTTATTCTTTTATTTTTTACTTTATTTATATATTTAAATTTTTATATTATATTTCTAGCAATTTTTAGAATTTTTTTTTTTGCAAGATCAAAAGTATTATCCAACAGGTCTGTCTACATGCGTATATTTAATTTTTCCTAATTGAATGGTGGTAGATCCACCAAGTTTCATTTCATGAAACTTAAAATGAAATCAGAGAGAGCCGGGTGTTGGCATTTGCATTTACCTATTTAACTACGTTGTAGATGCAAGTATATCTAAGCAGCACAACGAAGTTAATGTCACACCCCAAACCCGCCATCCAGGACTTGGCTCATGACATGCTGACATAGCCACATGCTTCCCTAAGACAAACCCTTAGAAAGTATGCAAAGCTGTGTCACGAGCCAAACCCTAGGTGAAGGTTTTGGGTGTGACAGTTACAAGGTAAATTGCTACAGAGATTGGCAATTAAGAGACCAAGGTGCTTGGTCTAAGGAAATAAAATGGCAACAATATACATTTCCATTACTGAGTTATCAAACATTGGAAAAATATGACACATCTATAACTAAATCAGACTTTCTCAGTTTTTCATAGTTATAACTAAAATAGAGCATCTTAATTGCAAAGATTAATAGTTCAATAAGCAAGAAAGAAGTGCTTGAAAGTATAAAGGAATATAAAAAGAATGAAAAATAATGATCGAAAGTTTAACCACTAGTCTAAAATAGTTAAGGACCTATATCAGTTAAATAAACTACTCATGTAGATTTTGGGATTAAATCTTCTGGTTTACTATGTCACAGAGGATTTTGATACACTTATACAAAGCACAGTTTAAATAAACAAATATAGATAGTGGTGTATGAAACGTACTAGATCGATTCTTATGCTGCTGAGAAAAATTATGCAAAATGAATTACAAAATGAATTTGACAACTAAATGATTTAATGCCATCTATTTTTTATTTGATGAAAAGAAACATGGTAAGAGTTTGGTTATAAATGGCATGCCAAAAAGAGAGAATTTAATTAAATTTTTCACATTTTTACAGAATTTTGGTGCGTGCACACCAAGCACCGTTTAAATAAACTGATATAGTTAGTTGTGCATGAATTGAAACATACTAGATTCCTATGCTGAGAAAAATTTTGAACAATGAATTTGACAGCAATACATTCAATATCCCTTTGTATCTCCTCTCTTTTCTATTTATTGAAAAGAAAGAAAAAGTTTGGTTATAAATGGAACAGAAAAAAGGGGCAATTAATTATTGTCTTGAATTATTTATGAGATAGTTTTTTCTCCTAACTTTGTGTCTTCATTATTTTGCATAATATTTTTAATTTAAATCATTCAGTTAAGAATGTGTACAAATTCTTGTATGCATGAAAGAATAGCATGAGAACTTGCTATTGTAGCATTCATCCATTTCTTGGTCATAATATCTTAACCTTTTCATCTCCTTGTACAGTTCTTTCTGCTGTCCAAGGAATCCAATCAAGATCCTCAAAGATTACACAAAGCAAGATTTCATCTCTCTCTCTCTCTCTATGAGTCTGTTTTTATTTTTATTTATTTCATTGTTATTTATTTGTTTTTATTTGTTGCAGAGCATGTTGTCATTGTCTCGGTGGTAATCCTACTCATTCTTTTCCTCTTTCAAAGATTTGGAACGAGCAAAATTAGCAAATCTTTCTCCCCCATTATGCTTCTGTGGTTTTTATTCACTGCAATCATTGGAGTGTATAACATCATCAAATTTTACCCTCCAGTCCTCAAGGCAGTCTTACCCCAATACATATACTATTACTTTGCAAGAAACCATAAAAAGGGGTGGGAGCTTCTGGGTGCGATCGCACTCTGCATTACAGGTCAGTATTGACGCAGTTTTGTGACCTAAAAGAAATATTCGGCACTGGGAATGTTTTATGTAATTCTGAATTGATAAACAGGTGCTGAAGCTTTGTTTGCTGACTTGGGTCATTTCAACAAGCGTTCAATTCAGGTGTACTGTTAGTTATGATCATCTCATAGACTTGCATAGGGACTACCATATCTTCTGACCAGCTAAACTTGATAATTTGTCTACAGCTGGCTTTCTCAGTCTTCATTTATCCTGCACTGATCCTTACCTATGCTGGTGAAGCCGCATTTTTGATCAAGAACCCTGATAAGATTAGCACCGCATTCTATAGCTCTGTGCCTGGACCCGTATTCTGGCCAATGTTTGTGGTGGCTACCCTTTCTGCCATCGTTGCGAGTCAGTCACTGATATCAGCAAGTTTCTCCATCATCAGGCAATCTATTGCGCTTGGTTGCTTCCCTCGAGTGACCATGATACACACCTCAGACAAGCATGAAGGCCAAGTCTACTCCCCTGAAGTGAACTACTTTCTGATGGTTGCGTGCATCTTGATAACTGTAGGATTCAAGGGTGGTCCAGAGATAGGAAATGCATTTGGTAAGTAGACCTTATATCTAGCATCTTAATGTTCCATATTGATCGTTTGGCATTTGGCATTTGGCACACCCATGGGAAGGGAAGGGAAGGGAAAAAAAAAAAACTAAGGATACTTTGTCATTTATTTCCCTCTAATTAGCATATGATTCTTGCTTTATGCAGGAGTTGCAGTGATATGGGTGATGCTCATCACAACATTTATCATGGCTGTGGTGATGTTGGTTATTTGGAACACCAACATTTTTTTGTATTATTTTTTCTCGTGGTCTTCATCAGCATTGAAGGTGTTTATATGACCTCCTTGCTCAACAAGGTTCCACAAGGTGGGTGGGTTCCTTTTGTAATTACAGCCTTCTTCTTAGTGATCACGCTATCCTGGACATATGGGAGGAGCAAGAAGAGCAAGTATGAGGCAGTAAACAAGATGGATAGGTTTGAATTTGATCAAATGGTAGAACGCAGCACTCGGGTCCCAGGGATATGCTTCTTTTGCACTGATATGATCAATGGCATTCCTCCAATTGTGCGGCATTATGTGCAACATATAGGTAGTCTTCGAGAAGTTATGGTGTTTGTCACTGTGAGAACACTCCCAGTGAGATCAGTCCTCCCTGAGGAACGTTTTCTTGTAGCCAAATTGGGCCCAAAAGGTGTATACAGGTGCTAGTCCAGTATGGCTATATGGACAAGCACAGCATGGAGGGAGAAGAATACATTGCATCGGTTGTTTTAGCCTTGAAAGAAATTGCTGAGAATGTTCAAGAGACTAAGATATTAGATTCTGCAATGAATAGTGGAGCAATTTTTGTGTTAGGAAGGATCATACTCAAGGTGAGTGAAAGGAATGGGTGGTGGAAACATTTCCTCATTGATTACTTATACAGGTTCTTGCAGAAGAACTTTAGGTCTAATGTTGCCACACTTAGAATTCCCTATGGCAAGATCTTACAAGTGGGTATGGTATATGAGATTTGAAGAGTTTCGTGAGGATTAGCTTACACTTCTTTTAATTGGATGAAGTGAGTGATTGAAATCCATGGAAGGAAGTATTTAATGGCTGGATGTATAACTAGTTTGAATTGTAACGAATGATTTGGTGTTACATAATTTTTAGTTGATTCTGTTTCTTTGTTCTCATTCTAAAATATAGGTAAGAATGAGAAAGATTATGTGTGACCAATAAAGTAATAGATTGTTTTTTCCAAGGAAGAATATTTGCTATAGATGCATTCCTGATATGCATAAATGCATGCATAAAAATAATATTGCGTGCATACATGCATGCATACATATATGTATGTATATGCGCATCTATATGTATGTATGGATTGATGAATGGTGGATACGTGTCTATAATCTTGCATCATAGATGGATTTTCATTCTTATATATCTATAATTATTTTCTATTTGAAAATATTTGGGCCCTAGAATAATTATATAACAACTCTCTTGCTTTAAGATTGGTGTTACTCACTGCACAACGTTGATATTTCAAGCTTCTCGATGATCACGCCATCTTAGACATATGGAAGGAGTAGAATAAGTTTGAAGCCATGTAGGATTGAAGCGTCCCAAGGATATGCTTCTTTTGCAATGTTCTGATTCTAGAATTTTGCTAATTGCTCAGCATTATCTGCAACATATAGGCAGTCTCAATCTCCACAAAGTTACAACTACGAGTAACTTTACTAGTGAGGTCAGTCCTTCAAAAGGAGCATTCTTCTCGCCAAATTGGTCTCAAAGTCTGTACACAAGTGTGTAGTCCAGTTTGATTATATGGCGAAGCACAATATGGAGGAGAAAGAATACATTTCATCTATTATTTGGACCTCAAAAGAGATTATTGAGAATGCACAGGAGCTTGAGATGCTAGATTATATTCTGCACTGAATGGTGGGAATGGTGGAGCAATTTGCGTTGAGAAGGATCATTTTCAATGCAAGGTGGAATTATTTCATCATCAATAGCTTGTGTAGGTTCTTGTAGAAGAAACTTGGGTCTAACGCCACCTTGCATAGAATTTTAAGATTTGCAGGAAAGAAAGGTGCATGAAATTTGAGGAGTTTTCTAATGATCGGCAAGACATTTCAATCAACTAAGAAAAAGTCTTTCTGTACCGGAGGTTTTCTAATGATCGTCAAGACATTTCAATCAGCTAAGGAAAAGTCTTCCTGCACCGCCTCCGGTGCAGGAAGCGCGCCATTGGCCGTGCGCCTGTGCTGGTACGTGTGCAGGGCATGCCCAATCTATTGGGCCATGGCAAGCATGCTCGCATGGGTGTGGGCCAATGGCGCGCCCCGATGCATGGCTTCGTGCACCAGAGGTGATGCACAATGTCGCTCCCATCAATTAAAAGGTGTATATAGTACTGGCATCTATCATATGTGTTGCATGATGTTGATTGAAGACTTTGGATGGTCGGATATAATCGCTTTGAATTATTTTCAATGAATTACATATTCCATAATGTCTAAGTGATTCAATTTTCTTTTTTCTCATTCAGTTTTCATTATTCCTTATTATTCATGTACATCAAGTCATTAGGCCAAGATTTTACATCGTTTCATCATGAATAATAATAAATCAATATCAAGATGCAAATAGTCAATACACATAATCAAGTAACATTGATAAGTCAAGCATCATAGGATTATAATTATTTAATCGCTTAAATCATGATAAAATCCTAGAAAAGGCAACTTGACAATGCTTTTCTGCTCCAAATCTATCACATAGTTTTAGACTTAATCAACATATATATACTGATGAGGGATAAAATTATTATTGCGCCAATACTTGTGCATATGATAAAAAAGTCGAGACCACTTTTGATTTTTGATCAGCCAATTATCACATCTAGAAAATAACAGAGCTGGTGCACCTCGACGAGACCGAACCATCCTCGGACCGAGTTACCCTCAGACGGAATCATTCTGAACTATTCTCATGCCTTGATGGGCCCGAGCTATCCTTTTACTTGGTCGGACTGAGGTATTCATATGCCTCGGCAGAGCCGAGCTATCCTTTATTCCTTGGCAAAATCGAGGAACCCCTGAACCTCTGTGGAACTGAGCTATCCCATGCCTAGCTCAAGTGCATTCACCACCAACCGTCATGATGAATTCTCCATACGATGAACGGTTCCGATCGCTCAATCAAGGTTGGATGCGAAAAATTCAGATTCATGATGATTTATCGAGATTCCAGCTGCGTAGATCCCTAACAACCTTAGCGAAAAATTAGGCCAATAATATCAGAAGTGGCCTAAAATCATAGAATCTCAAAGCATCAACCAGCTTCCCTAGCCGTCGATTCTCTAACTAACCAGATATTGATGCTACCGGCCTCATAACAAACTTCATTCGAATCTGATTCGAATCTTGATGGTTTTGGACCCTCTATAACACGTCAATAGAGGTAGGCATTGTGCCGTGCTGCCCATGGGCCGACACGGCCCAGCACGAAATGGGTCATGCCTGGCATGGCCCGATACTGCTACAGTACCGGGCCATGCCAGCACGGCCTAATAAACCATGCCGTGCCGAGCTCAAATTTTTTTTCTGGTCCGGCACAGCACGGCCCATGATGGGCCGTGCCGCATGGCCCAAGCCCATGAGCCTGTGCGTGCCATGCCGTGCCAGGCACGGCCCATGTGGGCCTGGGCCATGCCAGGTGGGCCATGCCAGGCATGGCCATCCATAAGGGCTTGATAAAAAATTTTTGTAAAAAATATTTTTTTAATAAATTAAAAAATTATTGGAAATAAAAAATTTATTAATATGAAGCCACCTTAATTGTGGAGGGTTTGGCATAGACCCCTACCAGTTTATTAATTTAAAATCAAAATGGTAAAGGAAGGGAAGGGGGCTAGGCTTGACCTTCAGAACAGAATACAATAAGAAATGAGAAAAAATAGAGAGAAAAAAATAAAGATGACTCACTTAACAATTAAAAAAAATAAAAAATATAATTATAAAAATAAAGATGACTCACTCATCAGTCAGTAGTATTTATGTCATCATCATCTTCGCTGGTTAAGTCATGTCCACCTTTATCTTAAAGCTTCGCCTCAGCATCCAACCAATCTTTCAAGCAGATAAGCATCTCAACTGTCTCGCCAGTCATCCTACTTCTTTTTGTCCATAATACATTGACCTGCACTGAAAGTGAATTCAATGCTACTGTGGACATCGGTACAGCTAAAATATCTCATGCAATGGTAGACATAATAGGATATGATTTCTAATACTCTTCCACCAAGTTAATACATCTAGACTTTCTATTTGATCTTCATCATATGCAGAATGAAGATGTTTCGTAAATAAAATTCTAATTCATTACTTAAATGAAGAAGATGAAGCATGTGTGTGTCTTCTAATGAATGAAAAAATAGATGACGAACGAGATCTTGAAGAAGAAGCAGAGTTTGAGTATGTATTTTAGATCCACAAATTTTGTCATTATATAAACCAAAAATATCATTAAGAACTCATGTTACCTCATCTTTAGCAGGTTCAGGATTTTAATTTATATTTTCACAATATTGATCAATTAAAAAATTTACATAATTTAATTTAATTCTAGGATAAAAATAGTAGCTAAGTTATGCAATAGACATCCTATTCCAATATTCATTCCATTTAGTTTCCATATTACATATAATAGGCATTCAAACTTCATAATATCTATATTCTTTAAATTTTTCTCTAATTATATACTTTTTGTAAAAATGAACAAGAAGTTGGATAATAAATACCTGAAAGAACATTTGTAGCATCATAAAAAGTAACCAAAAAATCTTTTAAAATTTTACCTTGATGCTAATCAAGTTCAATCAATGTAAATCCTAATCCACAATCATTAATATAAGCACTTAATAAGTTCTTATATTGATATGCATCATGTATCATGGCATAGGTACTATTCCAACGAATTATTACATCAAGTTTAAATTTTTTAAAACGTTTACCATGATCTACATATAATTGTTTAAATTCTTGAAGTCTTAACCTTGAAGCATGAATAAAAGAAATTATATTTCTAATTTTTAAACTAACCTCTTAAATTATGTTCATGCCAGATTGAGCAGAAAATTTTTATATTTCATGCATATCTAATATAAAATAATTATCCATCTAAAATGGGATGCAAAGAGTCATTTAATAATGCAACAACATAATTATTATTAGATGCGTTATCAAAAGTAATTGATATTATTTTATTATTAATATTATATGAGCATGGATTTGATAAATAATATTTAAATTTGTTGTTCCAAATGCGGAAAATCAAAAGCATAAAAAGCAATAATTCATTTATTTAGTTGCCAATCATTATCAATATAATAAACAGTAATAGCAATAAAATAATTACTACCTACATAGTCGACCAAATATTAGAAGTTAAAGAAATTCTAGCATTTAAATTTAAGAGACTTTCAGTTAAACTTTTTTCATTACTAAAAAGTTTGTCATAACCACTCTTCTAAAGGTACGGCTACTAGTTCTTCTAAAATTAGGTTGTAGGCCTAATTGAACATATCTTTCAAAATTATAGATTCAGATAAACTAAAAGGTAATTGATCCTGAACTATCCATCTTACAAGTAATTTCCTCTAATTTTCATGGTTATATGCAAAATTATCTACAAGTGATCCCTCTTGTATATTAAGGATACATCGCTGACGGGAATCATGTATCCTATGAGTCTCTTAATGTCTTTTTAAATGCCCTGTTCCTCTAGTACTAGAATAACTGTAAAGTTTTTGCACATTTTTTACATTTTGCTTTATAGATTCCATCAACCATAATCTATCGAAATCATTCCAAACATCACTAGTTCTCTTACGAGAAGAGATTTGACATTACACTGTCTCTAGAGGGAACTTGGGGTTGGGGTTGGGTTGGGTTGGGATTGGGGATTAGTTTCCTCATCCTAAGAAAAGGGTGCATGCTAAAATTGCGTTCGTTAAAAGATGTCATATCTAAAATTTTTAATTAATAAATGTAAAAAAAAAATACTAACCCATAAAAAGGAATTGAGAAGAGGATCAGAGGTGAAGGCGTGGAGCCGAGATTTGTGAGCTTCCTCTTGCGCACAAGAAGTGACCTTGTAGCACTTGAATACTTGCTAGAACACTTGCCACTTGTAAGAATACTTGCAAACTAAAAATTAATTGCTAATCTACTAGAGCACTTGCTAGAAGAGAGAATAGTAGTAATAGAGAAGAGTTAGTTAGTTTGTGTGGTAAGAATAAGGGAGAAATGAGCTATTTATAGAAGTCCTAATTTTTTTTTTCCAAACGGTTATATAGCCATTTCTAGCCATTTTTAATGGCTAAAAATGGCTATATAGCCATTTTTTAATGGCTATATAGCCGTTAGGGGTTGGGCCAGGCATGGCCCACCATGGGTCGTGCTAGGCCTGAATTTTTTTTATCGGGCCGTGCCTAGCACGGCCCGTTTGTTATGGGCCGTGCCAGGCATGACATGATAATTTTTGAGGCACGATGGGCTTGGACCGTGCCGTGCCAGGCACGGCCAGTGCCCACCTCTAACGTCCAAGGAATCAGGTGATTGCCTGTAATCACATCTGTAACCTATACATACCCTTGTCCTAAAGCTCTTTAGGTATGCTTACTCTCACTCTCACTGAAAAACTCCATTAAAGCTCAAGCAGAGCTCGAAGCTCTTGGAAGACCATTTCTTGACTCTTCTGCGAGCCTTCTCCCCATATCTGCTTGCTGTGAATCTTACTGACTTGAGCATCGGAGGGTCTTCCACTGAGGGCCACCTCTATACTCTGTACATGAGGACTGTCTTACAGGTTCTATCCGGGCAAGAGATCAGCGTCCAGATCCGGAGTCGGACTGCACCCGAGTTGGAGAGCGGATTTCCGCGGCAACATATACAAGCATATTTGTTTTTGTTAACTTAAACATTCTTGATAAATTTGTTATCACCCACCCTGAAGTTCCCTCCTAAATCAATATTTGCATGACCCAATATTTGAGATTAAACATGTTTCATATGACTAGATCATGATTTATTATTCAATCAACCTATGGTTATAACCATGATCCTAGGTTGAAGTAATTCTTAAAGAATTAACCCATTTAAAATTCCTCACCTGAAGCCACCTGAAACCTATTTCGGTTCAATTCCAAAAAAAATTGGTTCGGTCCAGAACAAAGAACGAAGAATGGTTTCCCTTCTTGATTCCCGCCATCTTGGTCCTGACCCCCGACCAGCTGGGCGAGCCTCCCTCCATGGTCGACTGGTCAACTGGTGACTACCCAGCCACGGCCTTGACAGCACCAGCCACCCCCCTTTTTTTAACATGACACGGTGGCAAGAACCGATGTGAGCCCCGGATCCTCACCATGTGAGGATCCATCTTCTTGGACCAGAGGAGGGGGAGGCACCGCAGCCGTACCACACACGGGCGGCTCCCCAGCTCTGCCGGTCAAAGAGGGCAGCGCCCCTCTTCTCACAAGCGCTGAGGAGGCCCTCCCCGTGCTATTTAAATGGGGAGGGAGGAGGGAGCCTTCCCCTCCACCCACCACCATCAAAGCTTAGGTAATTCTTCCCATTCGTCCACTGTTTCGGCAGAGAGATGAGTGATAGAGAGAGGGAATCGGGAGGGATTCTTCCCGTTCCCATGCCCGGCCGCTCGAGGCGGTCGGAGGCGGGAGGAGGAGGCTCCGGCCGCTCGAGGCGGCCGGAGTGGGGCAGTGGAGGGCCGCCGGGCGGCCCTCCCTTCATCGCAGAACCAAGTTGCTCCGCGGCTTGGTTCGGGCCCGGCGGAGTGCCCGTCGGCTCGCCCGGCCCGGGCCGCGTCGGCGGCCTCCCGGCACCGGGGCAGCGTCCGATGGAGGTCCGGCCGACCGTGATGGCCGGCCATGCCACCGGCATGGGTAAAGGCCGCGGAGGGCAACGGAGAAAGAGAGAGGAATAGAGGGAGAAATAGGAATGGAGGCGGCCACGGTGACGGCCGGCTCCGGGCCGGTCATCGGCGGCGGCCCTGGCGCCGGCATTGTCTCCCCTATTTTGGACGAAACAGGGAGGCGGGGGGGGGGGGGGGGGTGAAAGGGGGAGCGGGCCGGCTAGACCGTTCCCCCCTTTTGGGCCCTATTGGGCCATTTCGCGAGCCATTTTTGGGCCACAATTTGAACCATGTATTGGGCCAAAATTGGAAAAATAAAAATATACCCCGGATCAGTGTTGATTCTAGTTTCTGGGGGTATTTTTATTTTCCATTTGGACTTATGTAGTGGAGATATTCAAGCCCCAAGTTGGTCCCGGGATTAAAATTAGGTAGAGCTAAAAGCTATTTTGATATGCTACTTTTGGGGACTAAAAATTGGAAAATTGATGCTGTAGGTACCCAGGTGCTTAAATAGCCGAATTACATCTTTGGATTAGTGCCATGAGGTAAGTAAGTCATTTATCATAATTTTCATAAATTATTAAATATAAAAATTATGTATTTAAATGTTATATTGTTATATATTGTATTATTTGAAAAAATAAGAAATGGATTGGTATTATTATTTGCAAATGAGCCTTCGCTATGATTAATTTATTATTTATTATATTTTGTAAATAATTGGGTATCTATGTGGACAACTGATCAATTGGCATGACTTTGAAATTGTTAAAGGTTTTATAATATACATGTGTATGTGACATGTGTTTATGAAAAGTATATGGATTGCATTTTTGCAACGATACATGCTATTTAGCAAATGATACTTGTGTATATGATGATATGTTCCACTATGGTCCGCTATGATATGGTATGTGATATGTTGCATGACTCACTTGGCATCGGAACCCAACTCCATAGGGGGTATATGGATCACACACACCCAGGAGGTATGCTGTGACAGGATTTAGCAATATTATGCCACATGGCACCGGATACATACATCTCATAGGGGGGTATATGGAGAACACACTCTTGGGGTGTGTTGTAGCCGGATATGGCAGGATGTGAGTGCATGACACTGGTTCCAGGATCCTGACTCCTAGGGGATATTTAGGGATGATACACCCGAGGGGGGTGTTCTGTACATAGTGTGTGGTCGTGGGACATTGATATAAAAATGCATTTTTTACATGCTATTTACGGTGGTACAGTGGTTTTATCCTGAAATTGTATATTCTTGATATACTATATATAGCAA
>UESW01002542.1:188215-201255 GCA_900491605.1 Calamus simplicifolius | reverse complement strand
AGGTCCATGTGAAGTAGCTCTAATGGCCTAGAAGTTGAAACAACATTTTTAGATTTAAAGAACTTCTCATTTGTTTTCCAAACTGACAAGCATCACATATTTTGTTATTTTCAAAATCTATTTTAGGTAGACCTTTTACTAAATCCATTCTAATTAGTTTTGAAATCAGGTGTGTGCTTGCATGACCTAATCTTCGATGCCACAACCAACCAATCTCATTCATATTAGCATTATTAGCAACTAAGCAATGATTATTAGTAGACAAATTGTCTAAGTCAATCATGTATACATTGCCATTTCTATTTTCAATAAAAACAATGCTATTATCAATGGGATTAGCTACTGTGCATATAGAAGATTCAAATGATACTTTAAAACCTTTGTCACATAATTGACTTATACTAATTAAGTTATGCTTTAAACCATCAACATAAAGTACATTTTCAATATATGTGGAGGGAGTTATTTGAATGTTACCAAACCCCAAGATTTGGCCTTTGCCATTGTCGCCAAATGTAACAACTCCTCCTTTCTTTTCTTCAAGGGTGATGAATTCTTCTTTGTCACCCGTCATATGTCTTGAGCAGCCACTATCAAGATACCACTTTCTCTTTGATCTCTTGGCCACAAGACATTCCTGCAATGATATCAAACTTTATGTTTAGGTACCCAAGCTTTCTTGGGTCCTTCATGGTTAGTAGCAACAAAAATTATTCCTTTCGGAACCCATATTTTCTTCCCTTTAACATTTAAGTTTTTATTAGGTTTTAGAATTTTACATTCATAAGATTTATGTCCTTTTTGATTACATTTAAAGCATGTAAAATTACTTTGGCCAGCACACACAAAATATTTTTCAGTGATTTTTTTTTCTTAAAGTGTTATACCCTAATCCGGCTTTGTCAAAAACTGCTTTTTGACTATTTAATAACATGTCTAATTTAGTTGAGCTTAATGTAAACTTATCAACTATGTTCTTATGTTTTTCAACCTCTTTCCTTAGTTTATCATTTTCATTAGAATTTAATTCTTTATCTTTTACCAAAACTTCATTTTCATATTTAAGTTTCTTAACTTCATTATTAAGATCTTCCTTTTCTTTAATGAAAGTTAAATTTTTATTTTTAAAATCTTGTATTTCTTTTTCAAAATCTTGAAATCGCTACAAGTTCATTAAAAGCATCAAATAGTTCATCAAAAGCAAATTCATCGCAAGGGTTATCGGAACTTACCTCATCGTTGTCGTCCACCATGAAACATACATTTGCGACTTCCTTTTGTTCTTCTTCTTCGGAAGAAGTTTCCTCGCTATCACTCCAAGTCGCCACATAAGCCTTCTTTTTCTTTTTGTAGGCTTTCTTCAATTTAGGACATTCATTCCTAAAGTGTCCCCGGTTTATTACACTCATAGCAAGTCAAGGGGTCTTTCTCTTTTCTTTGTCCTTGTCCTTGTTCTTATCCTTTTCTCCTTTCCACTTTGCTCCAAATTTCTTCTTGTGGAAGGGTTTCTTTCTCCTCATGAATCTTTTAAATTTCTTAGCTAAGAGAGCAGTCTCATCATCATCATCATCATCATCGCTGCTGCTCTCTTCTTCTTTTGCAGCTTTGAGGGCAATCACTTTCTTCTTCTTTGTGTCCTCCTCTACATGCTGCCTCATAGTCAGCTCATGGGTCATAAGAGATCCTAGAAGCTCCTCTAAGGGTAAAGTGTTGAGGTCCTTTGCTTCTTGGATTGCTGTCATTTTTGCTTTCCAAGATCTTGGTAATGACCTAATAATTTTTCGAACAAGTTCTGAGTTAGTATATGTCTTACCAAGACTTTTCAAACCATTTACAATATCTGTAAATCTAGTGTACATGCATGCAATGGTTTCAGATTGTTCCATGCTAAACAACTCATATTTATGGACAAGAATATTAATTTTAGATTCTTTTACTTGGTTGGTACCCTCATGGATAACCTCTAGTCTATCCCAAATCTCCTTTGCGGAATTACAAGTGGAGATTCTATTAAATTCATTAGCGTCTAAAGAGCAATATAATACATTCATGGCCTTAGCATTGAGCTGTGCCATCTTCCTATCATTATCATTCCAGTCCCTTTCGGGCTTAGGAACAATAGTGCCATCAATAACATGTGTGGGTGTACTAGGTCCATTAATTATAACACCCCATAATTCATAATCAGAAGCTTGAATGAATATCCTCATTCTTGCTTTCCAATAAGAATAATTTGAACCATTAAACAGTGAGGTCTATTCGTAGAATGACCTTCAGCAAATGATCCAACTTGTGTTGCCATTTGGATCTTTAGCTCTTGATCGTGTGATCAAAATCTAATGAGCACTCGCTCTGATACCAATTGTTGGCCCAGATGACAACCCAAGAGGGGGGGGTGAATTGGGTTCTTTAAAAAATTAGCCTTTTAAAGTAGTTTGCTTTGAGATGAATGAAGGCAATAGCAATGTAAATGCAAAGTGCAGTGAATAAGACAGAGATAGAGAAAGAGTCAATGAAAGCACGGCAAACACAAGATTTTATAGTGGTTCGGTGTATCCAACACCTACGTCCACTCCCAAGATTTACTTGGGTCCACACTATAATCTTTCTTGATTACAGCAGAGTTGTTTTACAAGCTCACAACTCAAACTTGTTATTTTCCCGGGAACACAACGAACCCAACTGGTTTTTAAGGGCTCACCAGCACAAAAACCCTAACACAAGCTTTACCAAGCTTGTAGCGAGGTAAGACTACCTCAACTAGTTCAATCCCCAAGATTGAACTAGACACAAAGAATAGAAATATTGTTTTTCAGTTACAAAGCTCCTTAATGAGCAGATAAACAAATATAAGAATAAAGTTTAGAAAGCCTGATTTGCAGTTGGTTGGCTTTTGAGCTTTTCTTCTTTTCTTCTTTTCCTCAACTCCTTTGAAGTATAGAATCGGGCCTCAGCTCGGATTCTTCACGGATAGTACGTTGGAGTTGATTTGAGCTTTTCTCTTTTCTTTGAGTGTTGAAAATCACTTGAGATGCTCTTGAATAGCTCTTGGATTTTCTTCTGAAGCTTCCTTGGATTGTTGAGCTTGAGCACAGAAGGAGCTTCCTTTGATTTCACACTTTTTCTTTCACTCTATTTTGAATCACGGATTTTTTCAAATGAAGCTCTATTTTTCTGATTTTTCTCTTCTTTTCTTTTGAAGTGAATATCTCTCTATTTTTTCTCCTTTGATTTGAAAACGGCTTCTCTATTTATAGATTCTGTAAAAATATAGCCGTTAGAAACAAAGAAAAATAGCCGTTGATTAAAAATCTTACCGTTGACGCTGAGTTGGCATTCGGAAAAATCTCGCCCAGATTTGCTGGAGTCGACTCCTGCTTTCTGTGAGTCGGCTCGAAGTCGTGATACCAAAATAGAAATACTCAGAAAGTCAAAGGGTCAACTCATCAAAAATAAAGTGTCGACTCCTGACAGTCGGGGGTCGACTCATGAAAAGTTGGGGGTCGACTCACGAAATGCTAGAAAAACACACCTCTGGTGTCTGAGCGGAGTCAACTCACACAGTCATGGAGTCGGCTCGATAGAATCAGGGTCGACTCCTGAAATCACAGGGGTCGACTCGAGACAGACAGTCATTTCTGTATTCTGAGTGGAGTCGACTCTGAAACTCTAGAGTCGGCTCCGGAACGTATCAAAAATCAGAGAATTTTCTGATTGACTTGAAATTCATTCCAGATTCATTTTAAATCAAATTTTTGACTTGAATACAATAAAATTGTCATTAGGAATCAATTCAAGAAATGTTCAAAAAACTCATTGATTATAATTTGAAGTATAAAATTTCTTTTGAAAGCTTAAACATTGAGCTTGAAGTTACTTTCAAATTGGTTAAAGTTATACTTTAACATTCTCATTCATTGTTCTAAATAAATTCATTGCTCATGTAAATAAACTCATTACATCTTTTAATATACTCATGGCTTTTGGTAATCATCAAAATCAATAAGATTGGGGCAACAAATTCTCAACAATCTCCCTAACATTCTTGAGTCATCATATGATGAGATTACATGGGATTACTATTCCTCTTACTAGGAATGATCGATTCCTTGTTGACCTACTCATAACCTTCATACACAATCCTTCTATCCATGAACACCCCGTACATGACTTAGCCATAAATGAGTATGAACTAAAATAGATTCATGTGCATAAGATTCTATGGTAATCTCAGGTCTAAGGATCACTTGCAAACTCCCACTAAGAGAACTATCTTTTGACAAGTAAGTAAGATCTCATAAGATGTTCTCAATGTGGATCAATTCAGTGAACTCATACCCTAATGAGCACCCACATCCTTATATTAGTGTCTCTACACAAGTGGCTATGAGACCAACCATCTCCTTTATTGAGCATAAATAGAATGTGCCAGTCTTACCGGTATCATCGATCCTCGACTCGATGATCCTTCGACTGGGAATATTTTAGATTAACATTTTTAGAATTTAGGTCTCATTATTATGAACTTCATCATAACCCTAATTCCATTGTCCTAACCTTATGGGGTTCATCATAATCTTAATAAATATAAGACACAGCATATGATGAATCAAAAAAAAAAAGCCTTTTATGTTGATAAAATATCATACATGAGTTGAAATAAATTATAAAAATGCCCTTACATGATTAGCTTTTAGGATACTACTCTTTCAGACGCCATAACCATCTATGTGCCATCTTCACTTTTACTAACTTGACTTGCTCCTGTATCACCTTAACTTTCATCTTAACCATCAATGCATCGCCTATCACATCTTTTACTTTGATTTCAAGTAGCTTCCAATGTGACAATACTTACTTTCCTTTTCTTCTGTTCACCCATGTGAACTGGATGGGAGCATAACAAACACCCCAACCTATGACCAGTGAAAGAGCCTTTGTTTTCTTACTATCTTTTTTGGAAACACCACCATTAGGATTCCAACTTCCACCCCAAATCATACTGGAAATCCAGCTAGGACATTGACTTCAATGCTAGTTTTAGCCCCAATGCAAGGATCTCAGCTTCAATACCAATGACCATCCGCCTCAAATTATTATTGGAATCTAACTAGAAGACTAGCATAAGTGATGAGAATGCTAAGATCCGTGATCTTTCCCTATAGAAGCCATGCCTCGTCTTCTTAATTTGAACTTTCTTGTCTCATCATCATACCCATCACTACCATCGTTACTACCATGTTTTATTAGTGAATCATCCTCGAGGTCACCATCTATTAATCATGAGGAGTCATGTCGATCACTATTGTTTGCTGATGCTAGAGAAGGAAGAGGGAGAGCGAGCCAAGCAATCAAGCCATACTCTCTCCTTCCGTTAATTTCTTCTTGCCACCCTAATACCACTCAAGTGGATGCTGATTTGGTGGTCTCTAACATGGAGGATCGTCAATCAACCACCATGGGGCTAGAGTCTTAACCCTTCTTCTCTTCATGCTATTATTTTTGGGCAATGGTGGCCATTAGCTGCCTAAGAAAATAATAAGGGAAGGCCCCTACTTCTATGGTAGGGATTCCTTTGCTCTATTGTGTGATTGGTGAGTCTTTTATTTTATTCTTTCCATGTCATTCTCTTCAAATTAACTGGAACCCATCCTATTTCAGGCTAAGCCAACCATTGGCTAACCATGTTTATCAATGGGAAAAGATTCCCCTATTAGGCCCCATTATTGAGCCTTGATGTGGGCTCAGCTCTAGGGTCAAGTTTCTAAATTTCTAATGGCCTACACTATCTAATGCGTGTTAACTTAGTGTCGGCTTGACCCTATAACTAAGTTATTGACCTTCAAGGACCCATTAGATGAGGACTCTTCTACTTTATTTACTAGTTCACAGTGGTGTAATCAGATGACTTGGCTCCCCAATCTTTTGAGAGAATATGCCATCCTAACTAGAGTCATCTTGAACTTCTTCCTAACTCATGCCTTAGACTTTCGATCTTGAACTTGAACGTTTTTTAATTAATTCAATTATTTTATTAGTGTGGGTAAATAACAATAGGAGTCAAATATAATTTCATAGATTTGGACCTGTTTTTAAAAAGTTAAGAATCCCTTGCATCTTTCTTATGAATCTCTTTCATATTTCTTATTGACAAGATCTGTATGAGAAATGTGACTTATATGTAATATATTTGATGTTTATATCATAATGTGTATATGTCATAGCATTGGCATAATCAATTTTTGAATGACTTATGAATTGATATGCATAATCAAGATATTATGGTATGGTCTAACATAGGTTTTAAAGGAACTATAGATTTTTGTACAAGATTATCATAATTAATGTGGTATAACACAAATCAAGTTTTATATGAATTATGGACTTAATAAATTGATTGTTGGACTATCCATGTATCATGGTACTATGGTAGTAGCTCTGCCATGAGTGAGATCATAGTGCTATGGGGGTAGTCTTATCAGGGGCAAGAATGTGATCATATGATGGTAGCTTCACCACATGCAGGATCATGATATTATGGTGATAGTTCATCACATATAGAAATATGATGCTATGACAGTAGGCTCACCATGAGCAAGATCATAATATTATGGTGGTAATTTACCCATGAATAGGATTATAGTATTATGATGGTAGCCTTCCTATAGGTAGGCATGTAGTACTATAGTGATAGCCAGTCATGAGCAAAGGCAAAGTATGGTGAATGCCGACCTTGAATTAAAGCATGGTCATGATAGTCCAAAGTTTGATTGCATTTATGTTGGCGTATAACCATCATATTTGGCTTGATGCAAAAGTTAGAAAATTTCCTAGTAAACGATTATTTATGATGCACAAATATTTTATTGAATTAGCCATGTTTGTGTTATATTGCCTCGATCATGTTGATGTTATGTGGCCTTGATCATATTGGTATGACATTGCTTTCATCATATTAGTTTCTATTTTAAGATTTTTACTGTTTTAGCACGTAATGGAATTCAAAAACATAATAGTGGAAGAATAAATTAACTCTAATAATGCTAGAATAAAAGAAAAAAAATGTATAGTCAGACATCTATTAATTAATTCAAATGTTTCCCTTAATAAATAAAAGTATTATTGTTAATATTGTTATTTTGAATTAATTTATCAATAGCCTTACATAGTCCTCAAAGTTTCACCTTAGGGAATGTGTGGCCCTATCATGAACCAACTCTTATGCTGGTCTTGGGTCATTACACTCTGCTTGATGAGGCTCTCCTACATCACCAACATCATCTCAAACTATTTCTTCTTTGCTAATTATTTGAAGAATTATAAAATTTTCATTAAACATATGTAATATGCATGTTACTCTCTCTTCCAAACCATTATGAACCTTTGTGATCCTTTAGTTATGCATTGTAGATTTCAAATTTTTTCCATCTTGTTCTTCAAATTTTTAACCTTAAAAGCTATCCATACAAATCCATAGCTTATATTGTATGTGTGAGCGTACACCTTTTACCTTCTAGTTTATACCATATTATGGGGTGAGGTGCCACTTACCATATGCAATGCATTTTCTCATCTTTTTCTTACTTTTTGTGAAGTTTTTGAAACCACATCTACTCTATTTATCAAATAATATATGTTTTGTCCCTCTGCTTCACATGCATCACACAAATTATCTTGTTCTTTTATGTCAATCCTTCACTATCTTTTTAATTTTTAATTTTTATTTTTGAAAGAAAAATGAAATATTTATGCATAATATAATTAGCTAAAAATGAAAGATTTATGCATAATATAATTACCTAAGCCAAAATGCTTATGAATACATTATCTAAGACTCAACTATAGAACTCTAACAACTAAGTAGAGGAGTGTGAATAATAGGCATGCCCCATACACATTATTTCAATATAGATGTATGACTTATATACTAGATTAAATTTATGCTATCTAAATATTGCTCAACCTAACTATTATATGTTATATACTAGTTGTAAGTTAACATCACTCATTATTGACTATCTTATTACTTAATCAAATTAGCAATTATAGAGTCGACAACTATTAATATCTATTTACATCTCAATTGTAAAGTCTCACTAAACATATTTTTCTATATGCTCTAAATTAGTATAGAATATCTCTTCATCCCTGGATTGCAAAATAATAGTCAATAATAATAAATGTTTGCTACCATTAATTAGAAATAGTAAAGATTTTCTATAACACGTTGGTTAGGCTAATAATTGCATAGACTCTCCACCAACTGTTTATTAAAAAAAATCATCCTAATTCTTTATCTAATAACTAATATTTTGCCATGCAGGCCATTTTATATATGGAAGAGCATATATTTACATACAAATATGATTATCACTCTTTCCAAAGCCATGTTAAGCATAACTTGTATTAGTATAAATGATAATTTTCATTTGTAGTAATTAATACTTAATATTCTCCTACCACTACAAAGTCACATTAATGTTTCTTTATTAAGAAAAAAATAAGATGAATATTTTCCTTATGATCCAAATTATAGCTAAGTGTAAAATTTAAGGAACTAGTTTCTTTTGGTAATACCAATAGTAGTTTCTTGAGATCTAGGATTTAAACAATAAAAGAAATCAACCATCTTTGGGAGAACCATTTGTTAGTTCTTTTTTTTTTTTTGGAGACATCCAAGAATGCTAGATCCTTCTTAGTTACTTTTGTTCAAAATAAAAGAAAATATTTGGAAGAGTCCATGGATGGACATAGGTAATCATTGAAGAAATCGTTACATATAATTTGTTTATTTATTTATATTCAAGAGAACTCAAAAAATATGAGACTCATATACATAACCAAAAATAATCATAATAATAGTTAAACTACAATTATTCTCACTAAAAGCAAAAGATTAGGCCATCTACCATAAGCCTGAAAGAAAATAAGAGAGGGTTAAATCATAGGATTGTATGGTCTATGCAAGGTTGTACCATCTCCTTCCATCCCAAGATTAAGTTTCTATTAGGGTTCATGACCTCCAGTACAATTTTAAATCTAATAGCATATTGATCATAACTTGCAACTACATCTTCTCCTTCATCTTGACCATCCATATAAGGTTCATCACATTACATCTTTGATGCTAATATCATGTAGGCTTTACCTGACAAGGCCTTGATACATCATAAGCATCATCTTAAGCTATTTCTCCTTTGCAAATTATTTGAAGAGTTTTGAAATTTCACTTAAATAAACATATCGAATGTAGATATAACCACTTTCACTCTTTAAAACCATTATGACCATATGTATCCCTTAGTTTTAAATTACTTTCTTGGCACCTTACATTCATTCTACTTATTCATTTTAGTTTTTCTTTTTACTTTTTGAAAGAAAAAAATAGAAAACTTATGCATAATCTAATTACATTACACTATATAGGACTTGAACATATATAAAACCTCTAATTCCTAAGCAAAGGAGTATAAGTATTATTCATGCTATGTTTTTAGTATTACTGTAATATGAATGTATCAATCATATATCAATTTAGATTCATACCATCCATACTAATCTTAGCTAACATCACTTAATACAAACTATTTTAATGCTTAACTAAATTAGCAATCATATAGTAGATCTAAGTCATTTACATAATATTTGTAAAGATTCATTATATAATTATATTTTCCATATGTTTTTGTCTATCCATTATTGTAGACAAATTTTACTTTTAAAATATCTTTTTATCTCCTAGGTTTCAAAATAATAGTTAGTAATAGTAAATACTTGCTACTATTGTCTAGAAGTAATAAGGATTTTTTAAAGTAAATTAGTTAGACTACTAATGGCATACACTCTGTGTCAAACGTTCCCTTATAATAACACATTAATTCTTCACCTAAAAACTAGTCCATGAAATATTTGCCATGTTACTTATAAAGAACATAAATATACATAAAAATGTGATAGCATCACTTTTCAAAAGATATTGCACAAATACGTTTAGCTTATGATGGCATAAATAATTTTTTATAGTAATTAATATTTAATGTTTTATTACCAAATTAAAAAAACCGTTATCCTAATATTTCTTTAGGAAAAAGAAAATAGCTAAGATGAGCATTTGCCTTATGATCCCAATCACATCTAGGCATAAAAGCTATTTATTTCTCCATCAAACTGGTTAATTCTTTTGTTAATTCGAACAGTACTGGTTTCTTGAGCTTCATAAGTTTTAAACGAAGAAAAGCGATTAGCCAACTCATGAAAGAAACTTCGGGAGAAAATGAACGAAACTTTGGAAGGAAACCAATTACAAAAAATCTTTTTTCGGGTTTACAGCACCTGATCTGGTTCACAGAGGCATCTAAAAATACTAGATCCTTTTTGAATATAAAAGAAAATATATGGGAGAGTGAATGCACATAATTACGAAAGAAACTATTTGTTTACTTATTTATTTGCTTTCATGGAAGAGAATTCAAAGAAAAGCAAACCAGTACTGTACCCTAACGAAGAACAACCATATTAAAGAAGTCACGCTAGGATTATTTTAAAACAAGGGCTAGCCATAGCTGGAAAAATCACACCATCAGTTGAAAGGAAAGTAACAAGGTTCAAGCCATTGGCTGGTATGGTCCATGTAGGGCTGCATCATCTCCTCCCCACCAATTATCAAGTTCTCATTAGGGTTCGTCGCATCCATGAACCAATTCTGCCTCTGGAGAGCGTCCATCGCCGTCTCGAATGGCATCTGCTCCTTGGTCACCGCCATCGGTCCCTCCAACCCCATGGCCGCCACTTGGCTCGGCGCGTCGACCCTCTGCGAGGCCATCTGCGCCCTCAGAAGCTTGATTCGCTCCTGCACCGCCTTCGCCTTCATCTCGATCATCCATGCAAGGCTCGTCACGTCTTCGATGCCCACACCATGCATGCTCCGCCCAGCGAGGCCCTCGTACATGACCAGCGTCATTTCGAGCTTGCGATTCTCACGCTCCTGCTTGCGCAGCTGCTCCTGGATCTTCGCGACGCGCTGGTGGAGGAATCCCTCCTGGTTCATCATCTTCTTGCACTGCTCAATCTCCGGCATGCTCTTGAAGCGTGCCAGTATTCGTGTCGTCTCGGCGGCCGACGGCCACACCTCCGGGTGGGGCTCTTGAGGCCCGTAGACTATCACGCAAGCCTTGACGTCGCAAAGCGTCGCGAGCTCGCTCGCCTTCTTCATCAAACCCTTTTTCCTCTTCTTGAAGGTGGCCCTCCTGGTGGCGTCGTTGGCGATCCATGCAAGGTTCACCTTCTTCCTAGCCATGGTGCAGGCGTCGTGGTATGGGAACGAGTCAGGTTTGCGTAGTATTTATCGGAGGAGGGGAGGGAGAAACGATATGAAGAGTGATTGCAGGGATTCGGTGTAATTAATTTAGGTTTGATTGGTTGATTGGGTTCATTAAGGAATGGAATCACTGGGAGGATTTGGTGGCCTTCAATCTTCATCAACATATAAGGTAGGCTTGGACCACGGGATCACGGGACAGCCCATAATCAGCCAATAATCGTTTAAATGATATAATTAAGCAGGTTAAAGACTTGATTGTTTTTGTATTTTCGAGGCAATAATCAACCGCAAATTGCGCAATATAATTAAGTGGGTTTAAGATAGGATTAAATGTGTATATTGCCTTTAATTGAGACAGCTTGTTGATTGCTTCGGACATATATATCTTCTGTCATTTCTGGAAAGATTGGAAGTACTAAAGAGCAAATACCAACATTTCGCGCACGAGCTTGGTCCCCTTGGGGTTTCCGACTCCTTGATGCATCTTAATAAGCAAGTGCGCGCTGGAATGTTTAGAAAATAAATTTTCAGAATTCTTTCCATTCAACCTGATCTCAGCTACCTTTTTCTCTCCTCTTCCTACGATGGTAATTTTTTGTGAAATTAAATTACCAATTCAGGTGAACTTTAATTTTGTAAAATAGATTGGGAATCGAAAACCAGTCATATGGAATACCTATCCTCTCTCTTGGAAAATAAACAAACAAATATTTTAATAATGATTTCAATTTTGTTCCCAATAATAATGATTCAGTTCGTTTTATGCTCCTCACCACCTTGGCATTGGAGCTATACCCACTGGCCCAGCTTGATGGCACTGCCTAGTTGTCACTAGTGCTATAGGATTCACTTTCACATTACCATCATGTTGCCATAGCATCAAAATGAGACCTAATGGGATTTCTACTTTCAAGAGTCTAATGCAAGTTACAGTTTCAAACTTTTAGGCTAATTCATGTTCCAACCGGAATTACCTAGCCCAATTCTAGTGCTGATCAATTTTGACAATTTTATTGTCACACCCCAACCAATCAGCTACATTGAGTATATGACCTGACCGCATAATTCATAAGGCTTGACCCAAGAAAATATCCTAGTATGTTAATTCTAAGCCAAACTAACATAAGAATTAAAATGATAAACTGACATATTTCATTGATAATTTATTAGTTCAAAATATAGGGTTCAAACATATTTTGTATTAAATATAAAATGCTAGTTATGCTCTCATCCAAATTTTTTAAAATAAACCCTGAAGCTAGATGTTCTTTAGCTTTGAAAAATATGACAATAATTATATGAGCTAATAGCTCCATAAAAAATATCCTCTATGTACCCTAATATGAATTAAATATGCATATATATCATTTTATAATCATTAAGTAGTAGAATTAATAATATTATCTTAATGTCAATTAATTCTTATGCTAGTATTAAATAGTTTAAATTTGCCGATTCAATCAAAAAGTATGATATTTATAATCATAACACATAATAATAATAGCAATACCACATAGGTCAAATCTCATAATTCAAATAATAACATACTTCCATAATAACTTTAGGTTCATGATTTATACACATGCTAAATTTCATATCCTCAATCTACAATGTTTTAAATTTATTATTTATAATTTCATGTTCAATCCAATACTTTAATATATGGACTAGTTACAATTGCACTAGATAATAATCAATACCGTACTAGGTAATAATCAAT
>UESW01002542.1:0-186426 GCA_900491605.1 Calamus simplicifolius | reverse complement strand
ATAGAAGCCATGCCTCGTCTTCTTAATTTGAACTTTCTTGTCTCATCATCATACCCATCACTACCATCGTTACTACCATGTTTTATTAGTGAATCATCCTCGAGGTCACCATCTATTAATCATGAGGAGTCATGTCGATCACTATTGTTTGCTGATGCTAGAGAAGGAAGAGGGAGAGCGAGCCAAGCAATCAAGCCATACTCTCTCCTTCCATTAATTTCTTCTTGCCACCCTAATACCACTCAAGTGGATGCTGATTTGGTGGTCTCTAACATGGAGGATCGTCAATCAACCACCATGGGGCTAGAGTCTTAACCCTTCTTCTCTTCATGCTATTATTTTTGGGCAATGGTGGCCATTAGCTGCCTAAGAAAATAATAAGGGAAGGCCCCTACTTCTATGGTAGGGATTCCTTTGCTCTATTGTGTGATTGGTGAGTCTTTTATTTTATTCTTTCCATGTCATTCTCTTCAAATTAACTGGAACCCATCCTATTTCAGGCTAAGCCAACCATTGGCTAACCATGTTTATCAATGGGAAAAGATTCCCCTATTAGGCCCCATTATTGAGCCTTGATGTGGGCTCAGCTCTAGGGTCAAGTTTCTAAATTTCTAATGGCCTACACTATCTAATGCGTGTTAACTTAGTGTCGGCTTGACCCTATAACTAAGTTATTGACCTTCAAGGACCCATTAGATGAGGACTCTTCTATTTTATTTACTAGTTCACAGTGGTGTAATCAGATGACTTGGCTCCCCAATCTTTTGAGAGAATATGCCATCCTAACTAGAGTCATCTTGAACTTCTTCCTAACTCATGCCTTAGACTTTCGATCTTGAACTTGAACGTGTTTTTTAATTAATTCAATTATTTTATTAGTGTGGGTAAATAACAATAGGAGTCAAATATAATTTCATAGATTTGGACCTGTTTTTAAAAAAGTTAAGAATCCCTTGCATCTTTCTTATGAATCTCTTTCATATTTCTTATTGACAAGATCTGTATGAGAAATGTGACTTATATGTAATATATTTGATGTTTATATCATAATGTGTATATGTCATAGCATTGGCATAATCAATTTTTGAATGACTTATGAATTGATATGCATAATCAAGATATTATGGTATGGTCTAACATAGGTTTTAAAGGAACTATAGATTTTTGTACAAGATTATCATAATTAATGTGGTATAAACAAATCAAGTTTTATATGAATTATGGACTTAATAAATTGATTGTTGGACTATCCATGTATCATGGTACTATGGTAGTAGCTCTGCCATGAGTGAGATCATAGTGCTATGGGGGTAGTCTTATCAGGGGCAAGAATGTGATCATATGATGGTAGCTTCACCACATGCAGGATCATGATATTATGGTGATAGTTCATCACATATAGAAATATGATGCTATGACAGTAGGCTCACCATGAGCAAGATCATAATATTATGGTGGTAATTTACCCATGAATAGGATTATAGTATTATGATGGTAGCCTTCCTATAGGTAGGCATGTAGTACTATAGTGATAGCCAGTCATGAGCAAAGGCAAAGTATGGTGAATGCCGACCTTGAATTAAAGCATGGTCATGATAGTCCAAAGTTTGATTGCATTTATGTTGGCGTATAACCATCATATTTGGCTTGATGCAAAAGTTAGAAAATTTCCGGATTATTTATGATGCACAAATATTTTATTGAATTAGCCATGTTTGTGTTATATTGCCTCGATCATGTTGATGTTATGTGGCCTTGATCATATTGGTATGACATTGCTTTCATCATATTAGTTTCTATTTTAAGATTTTTACTGTTTTAGCACGTAATGGAATTCAAAAACATAATAGTGGAAGAATAAATTAACTCTAATAATGCTAGAATAAAAAGAAAAAAAATGTATAGTCAGACATCTATTAATTAATTCAAATGTTTCCCTTAATAAATAAAAGTATTATTGTTAATATTGTTATTTTGAATTAATTTATCAATAGCCTTACATAGTCCTCAAAGTTTCACCTTAGGGAATGTGTGGCCCTATCATGAACCAACTCTTATGCTGGTCTTGGGTCATTACACTCTGCTTGATGAGGCTCTCCTACATCACCAACATCATCTCAAACTATTTCTTCTTTGCTAATTATTTGAAGAATTATAAAATTTTCATTAAACATATGTAATATGCATGTTACTCTCTCTTCCAAACCATTATGAACCTTTGTGATCCTTTAGTTATGCATTGTAGATTTCAAATTTTTTCCATCTTGTTCTTCAAATTTTTAACCTTAAAAGCTATCCATACAAATCCATAGCTTATATTGTATGTGTGAGCGTACACCTTTTACCTTCTAGTTTATACCATATTATGGGGTGAGGTGCCACTTACCATATGCAATGCATTTTCTCATCTTTTTCTTACTTTTTGTGAAGTTTTTGAAACCACATCTACTCTATTTATCAAATAATATATGTTTTGTCCCTCTGCTTCACATGCATCACACAAATTATCTTGTTCTTTTATGTCAATCCTTCACTATCTTTTTAATTTTTATTTTTATTTTTTGAAGAAAAAATGAAATATTTATGCATAATATAATTAGCTAAAAATGAAAGATTTATGCATAATATAATTACCTAAGCCAAAATGCTTATGAATACATTATCTAAGACTCAACTATAGAACTCTAACAACTAAGTAGAGGAGTGTGAATAATAGGCATGCCCCATACACATTATTTCAATATAGATGTATGACTTATATACTAGATTAAATTTATGCTATCTAAATATTGCTCAACCTAACTATTATATGTTATATACTAGTTGTAAGTTAACATCACTCATTATTGACTATCTTATTACTTAATCAAATTAGCAATTATAGAGTCGACAACTATTAATATCTATTTACATCTCAATTGTAAAGTCTCACTAAACATATTTTTCTATATGCTCTAAATTAGTATAGAATATCTCTTCATCCCTGGATTGCAAAATAATAGTCAATAATAATAAATGTTTGCTACCATTAATTAGAAATAGTAAAGATTTTCTATAACACGTTGGTTAGGCTAATAATTGCATAGACTCTCCACCAACTGTTTATTAAAAAAAATCATCCTAATTCTTTATCTAATAACTAATATTTTGCCATGCAGGCCATTTTATATATGGAAGAGCATATATTTACATACAAATATGATTATCACTCTTTCCAAAGCCATGTTAAGCATAACTTGTATTAGTATAAATGATAATTTTCATTTGTAGTAATTAATACTTAATATTCTCCTACCACTACAAAGTCACATTAATGTTTCTTTATTAAGAAAAAAATAAGATGAATATTTTCCTTATGATCCAAATTATAGCTAAGTGTAAAATTTAAGGAACTAGTTTCTTTTGGTAATACCAATAGTAGTTTCTTGAGATCTAGGATTTAAACCAATAAAAGAAATCAACCATCTTTGGGAGAACCATTTGTTAGTTCTTTTTTTTTTTGGAGACATCCAAGAATGCTAGATTCTTCTTAGTTACTTTTGTTCAAAATAAAAGAAAATATTTGGAAGAGTCCATGGATGGACATAGGTAATCATTGAAGAAATCGTTACATATAATTTGTTTATTTATTTATATTCAAGAGAACTCAAAAAATATGAGACTCATATACATAACCAAAAATAATCATAATAATAGTTAAACTACAATTATTCTCACTAAAAGCAAAAGATTAGGCCATCTACCATAAGCCTGAAAGAAAATAAGAGAGGGTTAAATCATAGGATTGTATGGTCTATGCAAGGTTGTACCATCTCCTTCCATCCCAAGATTAAGTTTCTATTAGGGTTCATGACCTCCAGTACAATTTTAAATCTAATAGCATATTGATCATAACTTGCAACTACATCTTCTCCTTCATCTTGACCATCCATATAAGGTTCATCACATTACATCTTTGATGCTAATATCATGTAGGCTTTACCTGACAAGGCCTTGATACATCATAAGCATCATCTTAAGCTATTTCTCCTTTGCAAATTATTTGAAGAGTTTTGAAATTTCACTTAAATAAACATATCGAATGTAGATATAACCACTTTCACTCTTTAAAACCATTATGACCATATGTGATCCCTTAGTTTTAAATTACAAATTTCTTGGCCTTCTTACCTTATAGATTTTAAATTAAATGAATCTTTGTAGCCCATTCAAGTGAATCTTTAGCTTACGATGTACATGCTCTACCTTTTGATCAATAACATAATATATGGTAAGGTGCCCTTTACCACATCAATATTGCATACTTTCCTTTTCTTTTACTTTTTAAAAAGTTCTTTAAATCACATTTACTTGATTTAACCATCAACATGCGTGTTATCTCCTTAGTTGACTTGCATCACATACACTATTTTATTCTCTTGCACACATCATTCACTATTCTTTTAGTTTTTCTTTTTACTTTTTGAAAGAAAAAAATAGAAAACTTATGCATAATCTAATTACATTACACTATATAGGACTTGAACATATATAAAACCTCTAATTCCTAAGCAAGGAGTATAAGTATTATTCATGCTATGTTTTTAGTATTACTGTAATATGAATGTATCAATCATATATCAATTAGATTCATACCATCCATACTAATCTTAGCTAACATCACTTAATACAAACTATTTTAATGCTTAACTAAATTAGCAATCATATAGTAGATCTAAGTCATTTACATAATATTTGTAAAGATTCATTATATAATTATATTTTCCATATGTTTTTGTCTATCCATTATTGTAGACAAATTTTACTTTTAAAATATCTTTTTATCTCCTAGGTTTAAAAATAATAGTTAGTAATAGTAAATACTTGCTACTATTGTCTAGAAGTAATAAGGATTTTTTAAAGTAAATTAGTTAGACTACTAATGGCATACACTCTGTGTCAAACGTTCCCTTATAATAACACATTAATTCTTCACCTAAAAACTAGTCCATGAAATATTTGCCATGTTACTTATAAAGAACATAAATATACATAAAAATGTGATAGCATCACTTTTCAAAAGATATTGCACAAATACGTTTAGCTTATGATGGCATAAATAATTTTTTATAGTAATTAATATTTAATGTTTTATTACCAAATTAAAAAAACCGTTATCCTAATATTTCTTTAGGAAAAAGAAAATAGCTAAGATGAGCATTTGCCTTATGATCCCAATCACATCTAGGCATAAAAGCTATTTATTTCTCCATCAAACTGGTTAATTCTTTTGTTAATTCGAACAGTACTGGTTTCTTGAGCTTCATAAGTTTTAAACGAAGAAAAGCGATTAGCCAACTCATGAAAGAAACTTCGGGAGAAAATGAACGAAACTTTGGAAGGAAACCAATTACAAAAAATCTTTTTTCGGGTTTACAGCACCTGATCTGGTTCACAGAGGCATCTAAAAATACTAGATCCTTTTTGAATATAAAAGAAAATATATGGGAGAGTGAATGCACATAATTACGAAAGAAACTATTTGTTTACTTATTTATTTGCTTTCATGGAAGAGAATTCAAAGAAAAGCAAACCAGTACTGTACCCTAACGAAGAACAACCATATTAAAGAAGTCACGCTAGGATTATTTTAAAACAAGGGCTAGCCATAGCTGGAAAAATCACACCATCAGTTGAAAGGAAAGTAACAAGGTTCAAGCCATTGGCTGGTATGGTCCATGTAGGGCTGCATCATCTCCTCCCCACCAATTATCAAGTTCTCATTAGGGTTCGTCGCATCCATGAACCAATTCTGCCTCTGGAGAGCGTCCATCGCCGTCTCGAATGGCATCTGCTCCTTGGTCACCGCCATCGGTCCCTCCAACCCCATGGCCGCCACTTGGCTCGGCGCGTCGACCCTCTGCGAGGCCATCTGCGCCCTCAGAAGCTTGATTCGCTCCTGCACCGCCTTCGCCTTCATCTCGATCATCCATGCAAGGCTCGTCACGTCTTCGATGCCCACACCATGCATGCTCCGCCCAGCGAGGCCCTCGTACATGACCAGCGTCATTTCGAGCTTGCGATTCTCACGCTCCTGCTTGCGCAGCTGCTCCTGGATCTTCGCGACGCGCTGGTGGAGGAATCCCTCCTGGTTCATCATCTTCTTGCACTGCTCAATCTCCGGCATGCTCTTGAAGCGTGCCAGTATTCGTGTCGTCTCGGCGGCCGACGGCCACACCTCCGGGTGGGGCTCTTGAGGCCCGTAGACTATCACGCAAGCCTTGACGTCGCAAAGCGTCGCGAGCTCGCTCGCCTTCTTCATCAAACCCTTTTTCCTCTTCTTGAAGGTGGCCCTCCTGGTGGCGTCGTTGGCGATCCATGCAAGGTTCACCTTCTTCCTAGCCATGGTGCAGGCGTCGTGGTATGGGAACGAGTCAGGTTTGCGTAGTATTTATCGGAGGAGGGGAGGGAGAAACGATATGAAGAGTGATTGCAGGGATTCGGTGTAATTAATTTAGGTTTGATTGGTTGATTGGGTTCATTAAGGAATGGAATCACTGGGAGGATTTGGTGGCCTTCAATCTTCATCAACATATAAGGTAGGCTTGGACCACGGGATCACGGGACAGCCCATAATCAGCCAATAATCGTTTAAATGATATAATTAAGCAGGTTAAAGACTTGATTGTTTTTGTATTTTCGAGGCAATAATCAACCGCAAATTGCGCAATATAATTAAGTGGGTTTAAGATAGGATTAAATGTGTATATTGCCTTTAATTGAGACAGCTTGTTGATTGCTTCGGACATATATCTTCTGTCATTTCTGGAAAGATTGGAAGTACTAAAGAGCAAATACCAACATTTCGCGCACGAGCTTGGTCCCCTTGGGGTTTCCGACTCCTTGATGCATCTTAATAAGCAAGTGCGCGCTGGAATGTTTAGAAAATAAATTTTCAGAATTCTTTCCATTCAACCTGATCTCAGCTACCTTTTTCTCTCCTCTTCCTACGATGGTAATTTTTTGTGAAATTAAATTACCAATTCAGGTGAACTTTAATTTTGTAAAATAGATTGGGAATCGAAAACCAGTCATATGGAATACCTATCCTCTCTCTTGGAAAATAAACAAACAAATATTTTAATAATGATTTCAATTTTGTTCCCAATAATAATGATTCAGTTCGTTTTATGCTCCTCACCACCTTGGCATTGGAGCTATACCCACTGGCCCAGCTTGATGGCACTGCCTAGTTGTCACTAGTGCTATAGGATTCACTTTCACATTACCATCATGTTGCCATAGCATCAAAATGAGACCTAATGGGATTTCTACTTTCAAGAGTCTAATGCAAGTTACAGTTTCAAACTTTTAGGCTAATTCATGTTCCAACCGGAATTACCTAGCCCAATTCTAGTGCTGATCAATTTTGACAATTTTATTGTCACACCCCAACCAATCAGCTACATTGAGTATATGACCTGACCGCATAATTCATAAGGCTTGACCCAAGAAAATATCCTAGTATGTTAATTCTAAGCCAAACTAACATAAGAATTAAAATGATAAACTGACATATTTCATTGATAATTTATTAGTTCAAAATATAGGGTTCAAACATATTTTGTATTAATATATAAAATGCTAGTTATGCTCTCATCCAAATTTTTTAAATAAACCCTGAAGCTAGATGTTCTTTAGCTTTGAAAAATATGACAATAATTATATGAGCTAATAGCTCCATAAAAAATATCCTCTATGTACCCTAATATGAATTAAATATGCATATATATCATTTTATAATCATTAAGTAGTAGAATTAATAATATTATCTTAATGTCAATTAATTCTTATGCTAGTATTAAATAGTTTAAATTTGCCGATTCAATCAAAAAGTATGATATTTATAATCATAACACATAATAATAATAGCAATACCACATAGGTCAAATCTCATAATTCAAATAATAACATACTTCCATAATAACTTTAGGTTCATGATTTATACACATGCTAAATTTCATATCCTCAATCTACAATGTTTTAAATTTATTATTTATAATTTCATGTTCAATCCAATACTTTAATATATGGACTAGTTACAATTGCACTAGATAATAATCAATACCGTACTAGGTAATAATCAATACCACACTAGACAATATCACACTGGGCAATACTCTCACGTGATAATTCGAGATGTACCTTTTTTAATATATAATATTTATTTAATTAACTTATCATGTTTTGATAATAGATTAGCATACTTCTACTGCTAGCTGATTACAAAGACAGAGAAAAATATGTACCATATTTTCACTAGTAGCCGACCATAAAAAGACAATACAAAGAGGTGTCATATATCTACCCATGATAGGGCATCATGCGGCCAATCCAATTACACCCACCAATTTTTTTAGGTTTGAAATTTATTTATCAATAATATGCATGCTTTATCACTATCATTATTATTATTTAATAAGAATTCAATCTTCATAATGATATCACAATTTAGGATAATAGCCCTTCATATAATATTCATAATAACATAAGTAATTATCCAATAATAAAAGTGCATGATATATAATATTAAAATTATGCAGGTAATTATATTTGGGATTTCTCACCTTTAATGAGCATATTGTTGGTCAAGATTTTAGTTTAGACGGTAAGAATGCCTTTATTGCACCTAAATTAAGTTTTAGTTAATAAAATATGAAGATTGACTAACACATGATTCTAATAGAATAAATCCCATTTTCTATTTTTCTAGATGTTTAAAATTGATCTTTATACTTTAGTACTAATCCTAATTTATTTGCAATGTTTTGATTTAATAATATTAAAAAGTTGGCATTTTACCGGTGGCTTGATTTAATATTGATTCAATAGTATAAAGGAACTCCAAAATATCTTCATTTTAACTGAAGTCCATCAGCTACAAACCCCTTTGTTGAGAAGTCATCTTCTTCCCCGCAAAGTTAAAGAAAACATCTTTGTGGCACCTCCAAAGCTAAAGCCAAAATGGGGGCTTTGACAACAACCAACAACAATCAACGTTCTAAATATATCCGATCTAACCAGATCAAGCTAATTGATCATGGTAGATCTAATTAAATCAAGCCTAATGAAGTTTGATCCAGTGAATTAAGCAAAATCAATCCTAATGAAACTGGATTAGCCCTAAACAAGCCTCAGGTTCAAAGGAGAGCACTTTTTTTTTGGTATAAATTGGCAATCACATAATTCTCGTATGAATCAGCCTAATACATCAGAGAACAAAATATGCTGCAGAAGGATAGGACAGGGGTCGCCTGGCCTCCAGATCCATGAATCCGCATACTGAGCAACATAGGCAGCCATCCAGTCCGCCGCCGAATTGGCCGCACGATAAATATGACGGATCTGGATGGAATCTATCTCTCGTAAAATAGACCAACATTCCCTCAGAGTCGAATTTGAGGGACCATCAAAGCAACTTTCCCTCAACAACCAAGAAATGACAGTCATATTGGCTCAAAGGAGAGCATTGCTCCTAAATTGAGCTCAAATTAGCTCAAAGAAAATATTCCTAATTCAAAACAATTAGTTTAAAAGGAAGCCTTGCTCTCAGATAAACGCTTAGGCTTTTTGAGTAATATATGAGCAAAAAGACTTGCTGCATCATTCTTCGATGCAACAAGCATGCACTGGCCTTGTGAAATGGTCATCCGCATGTACCAACGCACGACAAGACTTATTGAGCCACCGCACGTGTGGCCGTTACATGTTTGATGTATTAGAGGACGATGCGGCAAGACTTTTCTAATGATCAGTTGATATTAGCCTAGAATTTATCTTCCGGAAGTGTTTGGATTGTCATGAGCTGCTGTTCTTTGATTTCTGAAATGGCTTGATGCTGCTCTAACTTGATGCCATTGTGGCAACTATTGGAGGGGTTGAGGGATGGATCCTTGCTCAAGTTATAAGAAAAGACTTGTTTGATGAAGCAATCCCAGAAAAATAATATTGTAGGAAAAATACGACCGGGTTTCCACAACCCCCTTTCGGTCTCAACTCTTTATTTTCCTGTGCGACGAGCGAGCCAATCGTGTTTGGAAGGGCTTCAACTTCCGTCTCAATTTTTTTTTTTTTTTGTTCTGCAGTCCGAGTCTCTCTTCCCAACTTCACTCCCGCTCACTCTTCAGTCTTCAAGATGAAGCTTGTCAGGTGTTCACTCTTTCTCTCTCTCGGCCTCAGTCTTTTTCTTCATGAAATCGAAATTTAATTTATTTCTCCCTCTCTGCCTTACTCTGTCCGCACAACGCTGATTTCCGTTTTTTTTTATTTTAGGTTTTTGATGAAGCTCAACAATGAGACCGTCTCAATTGAGCTCAAGAATAGGTCGTCCATGGTACAATTACAGGGATTTGCCTTCTCTTTCTCTCTCTATGTTCTTTCCTGTGGTCGGCTTAGGGATTTAGCCAAATCAGGGAGGTTTTCTGATTCAGTGCTTTACGTAGGTAGATGCTGGTAAAAGAAACATATATCTGGTTGTTTTTTTCATTTGCTTCTTGGACATCAACTTGTTGCTGCCGTTTGATCTTAGTCATACCTCTGTTATCCTGGCATGGAAGAGGAGATACCATGGAAATAAGCATATACTGATAGGGGATACAATAAATATTCCTCTAATATGATCGCTATTAGTACGGCCAAGCATACAGTTGCGATAAATCAACAAAAAATACAGAATAATAATGAACCAAAATCTAAAAGAAAACAGCGAGAGACGAGGATTTTACGTGGTTCACCCAAACTGGGCTACGTCCACGGCGGCACAGGATCTGCAAGGCTTCACTAAGAGTTGAATCAGGTACAAGCCCTCAAAACTCTCTCTCTCAGAAACTCTTATGATCTCACAATTTTTTTTTCTCTCTCTGCAGCACAGAGGTCCTCACCGAGCCTCCAATTTATTTCATACTCAAATCCTCCTCCAAAAGCTCCCTACGGTGACTTTGGATAATGGCCAAAACATCCTCAACTAACTCCCCAAAATCTATCCAAATCTCATGTTTGTTACTTTTGGATAATGACAAAAACATCCTCAACTAACTTCCCAAAATCTATCCAAATCTCATGTTTGTTACTTTTGGATAATGACTGATTTGCCAACTCCTTCGTGAACTCTGATTTGGGGCTTCCTCTTGATGAAATTAATCTCCATCCATAACAATCTCCCACTTGGAGATTAATGACATCATCTTAGATCTATCTACCTTCTTTCTCTGTGCCGCGCTCTTGATCTATCTCTTGGAAAGCTTCACCAAGTTGCAACAGAGACTCAACTTGTCTCTGCTCACAACCTTGGTGAACATATCTGCAGGGTTTTTAGCTCCATCAATTTTCTCCAGCTTCAACTGCTCCTCATCCAATGCACTGCGTATGAAATGATACCTAAGCTGAATGTGCTTGGTTCTTGCATGAAATGCTGGATTCCTTGCCAAGTGAACTGCGCTCTGGCTGTCGCTCCATAATGTATTACACTCGTGCTCCTTGCCGAGCTCCTCCATCAACCTCTGTAACCAGATCATCTCTTACTAGCTTCAGTGATCGCCACATACTCAGCTTCTGTAGTTGACAATGCCACTATCTTCTGCAACTGAGATACCCAGCTCACTGCTGTATCACCGACAGTGAAAACATAACCAGTGGTGCTCCTCCCACTGTCTCTGTCACCAGAGTGATCGGCATCTACAAATCCCTGTACTTGAAGACTATCACCTCCATAGCACAAACTGTAAGTTGATGTACCNCTCATCTGGACGCTGCAGATTTCATGCCAAATTAAGCTCTGATTGCATCTCAATCATATCTAGAAGATCACCTGCCTCATCTGGACGCCACAGATTTCATGCCGAATCCAGCTGCCGCTGATTGCATCTAGAAGATCACCTTCCTCATCTGGACGCTGCAGATTTCATGCCAAATTTGATTAGGTTTTTTTTCTTTTCTCTCATATCTGTATTTTCTTGGGCCCCAAGTCTCTTGCTCTATAAAAGAGACCCTCTTGTATGAATGATGTATCTTTTATTATTAATCAATCAATCCAAGTTTTGAGTTATTGTGATTTTTGTTAATTGGTTCTCTGGTGCTCTTGTTTCCCTCCTCCTGCGCGTGCCAACATCCCAAGTCTCCAGGAGAAACCCTGGCGCCACCTTTGTCTTCCAATAGTGGACGCCCAAGAGCCCTTGGCCGGCCTCCCCTTTTCTCTACTCCTTCCTTGTCTCTTTGCCTCTATTCTAAATTTTCTCTATTATTCTTTAACCCTTGTATGGTGATCTTGCAGATCCCTCAGTAGCCACGAATCCAGGATTCAAGGTGATCGTCATCCAGGTCAGCGGATACTTGGCCGCAGATCCGTGGGCTCAAGGCTTGGTCATCTAGGGCGCATCCGCCAGGCAGAGCAACCCCTTCAACACTTTGATCTTCCCCTCTTGCCAGGTACACCCCTCTAATCTACTAGTAACTTTATTGTAGGAGAGCAAGCCCTACCGGGGCTTCTTAGCCTCGGCGGTCCTTCTTTCTTATTTTTTAGGAACTGTTTCGCGTGCGGATTTACTGTGAATTTTTCTGAATCCCTCTTAGGCTATTACTTTGGGAGAATAATCAACTGCAATTATTAATCATTAAAAAAAAAAAATTACTTGCATGCGAATCGGTCCTGCATCAGTTTGGTATCAGAGCATAGTTAGGGCTTAATTTTAATTCATTATTATCAGTATATCATCTGTTAATTGAATTGTTTCTGCTGCATACATCAAAAAATTACAAAATTTATTTCTCTAGATTCGTTATAATTTAAAGTATTTTTTATTTTTTGAGAATTTAATTCGATCTATGAAAAAAAAATTCTGAGATTTATTGCTATTTACAGATTTCTGGATTAGGGTTTGTGTTTTACATGTCATTCATCTGCATTAAATTACTCTTAAGGGCTTTCATTGATGTCAGATAAGGGAGGGATTGAGACCCCTTCCTTGGCCCAAAACAACCACCCGTGCATTCCGATCCCAAGCCTCTAATCTAAAACTGAGTAGCAACTT
This sequence comes from Calamus simplicifolius, assembly GCA_900491605.1. Taxonomy (NCBI): domain Eukaryota; kingdom Viridiplantae; phylum Streptophyta; class Magnoliopsida; order Arecales; family Arecaceae; genus Calamus; species Calamus simplicifolius. Next base: position 173,362 of record UESW01002542.1, on the reverse strand, counting down.
AATTGACATTTGCCCTAGAGGGCTAGGGACACCAACAGTCGGTTTAGTGTACTGGAGGAGACTAGTACAAATCAATCTGGCGTGTGCTCTGAAATTGGTGTCTAGAAGGGAGGTCAAATGTCAAACGACTTAAGCGGAGTGTTGGGGTTATTCTAATTAGGCACCTGCAATTTGCGGGATGAGCCTCCCCCCTTCCACCTGTCCCAACTGGCCAATTGAAGAGTTACTGTTAGATTGGCTTGCATTAAGCCAAATCCTTTACTCTGGATGACTAGGTCTAGCATACCGTAGTCCGAGTCAGTCTGAGTCTTGTATGCTTGATTGTGCTTGCATGTGCACTAGATCAGGAGCATCTTTTCGCCCGTCACCACCTCCATTACAGGCTGAACCCATGGCTAATCAAAGCATTGATGATCACTTAAGGATCATCACTGAACAACTAGCCCAAATGAACCAAGACATCAAGCAATCTGAGGCTAGATTAGGGTCCAGGTTCGATCAAGTCGAAACTAGGTTGGGCATCCTAGAAGAAGCCCGTGAGCCCCACACTGAGTCTGATCATGAGACCCCACCTCATCCTAGGAGAGCCCAACAGCCTGACCTCTACATAAGGCCAAACCCTAGGAGACCACTTCGACCTGATCCAGTCCTAGATGTCCTCCCTAGGAGACCCAATCATGAGGCAGTAGACCAAGAAGAAAGAGCCCTTAGAAGTGTCAGACTTGAAGCACCTACTTTCGATGGCTCTATGGACCCTAAGGACTACCTAGATTGGGAGGAAGGGATGGACCAGTACTTTGACTGGTACGACATGTCTGAAGAGCGTAAGTTTAAGTTTGCCAAGCTCAAGTTAGTACGACAGGCTAGGTTATACTGGGCCACTTTAGAGCGAAGGCAATTATTAGAGGGAAGAGACCCCATAGTCACCTGGCACGCCATGAAGGCTAGACTTAGGTCCAATTATGTCCCCACATCGTATGAACAGAGCCTATTGGACCAGTGGCAGGGATTAATTCAGGGTAGTAAAACTGTGAATGAATACATTGCTACATTCCAAGAGTATACCATGAGGTGTAATATCGTTCAGTCTGAGGAAGTCACCCTATCCAAGTTTAGGTATGGCCTGAGAGCAGATATTCAAAGAGAACTCTACCTAAGAAGGGTACACGATTTAGAAGAAGCTTACCAAGTTGCTAGGGATTATGAACGTTTTCAGAGAGGGCCACCCTATCGTAGATCAGAGGCTACCAAGAGCCCTAGCCCATATCCAGGATCTAGCCAGGCCTATCCTAGTCGTCCAGACCTACCCAGTACTCAGACCCCCGCCAGACTTTCCGAGTCGACCCAACACTAGCCGACCCAGTACAAGCCGAACTGAGTTGAGTCGACCCCAGAATAGTACCCCTATACCCCAGAGAGAGGATAAGGGCAAATCTGTAGAGGTCCAAAGAAATTCCAACCCCAGATCAAATGCTTTAGATGCAACAAACCGGGACATATGATCAGCCAGTGCCCAGTCAGATCCCTTCATATAGATGAGTTACCTGAGACTGAATCCGAGTCCCTAGTTGAGCCTGAGGGAGAGGTCTATGAGGCTGATACCCATCTGATAGATGAGTACGATGGAGAGGAGGAAACATTTGAGTCTGAAGACCTACTAGGAGTGGTTAGATGTATCTTGACCCAGACTCAAACTAAGGACCAGGAAGATTGGCGTAGGACTAACATCCTACAGACTTTTGTTAAGATAGGGGATAAGGTGCTCAAGATCATAGTGGATAGCGGGAGTTGTGTCAATGTCGTCTCTACCAATACAGTTAAGTCATTAGGATTGACCACAGTTCCCCATCCTAGTCCCTATAAGGTCTCGTGGGTAGATTCCACCTCTATCCCAATCAAGTCCAGATGCCAAATACTAATCAAATTGCAAAATTATGAGGAAAAGGTCTGGTGCGATGTAATTCCTATGGGTGTTAGTAGTATTATATTAGGTCGACCTTGGCTTTACGATCACGATGCCACCTTGTTTGGTCGATCCAACATCTGCTCTTTTAAACACAATGGGAACAAGTATGTGATACATCCAACTCCACCTAGGGACCCAATCAAGAAAGGATCTAGCAACCTTAAGGATAGCAAGCCAAGAGTTAATCTGATTAAAGCTAAGGAATTAGAAAAGGACATCACTGAGGGTAATCCTGTTTGGATTTTGACCACTAAAGAGATCATGAATCAGTCCAAAAGGAACAACCCCCAGAAGTAATTGAGATCCTAGAGGAGTTTAAGGATGTCTTCCCTGAAGAATTGCCTGATCAGTTACCACCCCTGAGAAACATCCAACATGCCATTGACCTGATCCCAGGATCCACCCTCCCAAACCTTCCCCATTATAGGATGAACCCCACTGAGCATCAAGAACTACAAAAACAAGTGGAGAATTACTTAGAAAGGTTTCATTAGGGAGAGCTTAAGTCCTTGTGCAGTTCCTGCACTATTAACCCCTAAGAAGGATGGTACCTGGAGAATGTGCATGGACAGTAGGGCCATCAACAAAATCACTATCAAGTATAGGTTCCCTATCCCCAGACTAGATGACATGTTGGACATGATGGCGGGTGCCACTATCTTTTCCAAAATAGACCTTAAGAGTGGCTACCATCAGGTTAGAATTAGACCAGGGGATGAGTGGAAGACTGCATTTAAGACTAGAGATGGTCTGTTTGAGTGGGTCGTGATGCCTTTTGGGCTGTCAAACGCACCTAGCACATTCATGAGAATCATGACCCAGGTCCTGAAAGAGTACACAAAAATTCTTAGTGGTCTATTTTGATGATATATTAATTTATAGCAAGACCAAAGAGGACCATCTTAACCATCTCAGATTAATCTGTCAGACCCTTAGAGAGAATAGCCTATATGCAAACCTTAAGAAGTGTGATTTCATGATGCATAGGGTTATCTTTCTAGGTTTTGTGGTAACCCCAGAAGGTGTTTCAGCGGATCCTGAAAAGGTTAGGTCGGTCGTAGAGTGGCCGGTACCCATGAACGTCCACGATGTCCGCAGCTTCCATGGCCTAGCAACCTTTTACAGGAGATTCATTAGGGGATTTAGCACCATCGTCGCACCCATCACTGATTGTATTAGGAAGGGTAATTTTGAGTGGACTAAGTCAGCTAATAAGGCCTTCCTAGAGCTTAAGGATAGGATGACTCATGCACCCATACTTAGACTTCCAGACTTTTCTAAGGTGTTTGAGGTTGCGTGCGACGCGTCGGGAGTAGGCATAGGTGGAGTGTTAAGCCAAGAAAATCACCCCATAGCTTTCTTTAGTGAAAAACTAAATGAAGCTAAACTTAGATATTCCACCTATGATAAGGAATTCTATGCGGTAGTACAAGCCCTTAAGTATTGGAGACATTACTTACTACCGCAGGAGTTTGTCTTATTTTCTGATCATGAGGCACTCCGATTTCTGAACTCCCAAAAGAAGCTAAATTCTAGGCACGACAAATGGGTTGAATACATTCAGGCATACACTTTTGTCCTGAAACACCGTGCCGGTATAGAAAATAAGGTAGCAGACGCCCTAAGCCGTAAGTCTTTGTTGTTGAGTACTGTTAGCACCGAAGTTATAGGATTCGACCGGATAAAAGATGAGTATGAGACCTGTCATGACTTTGGTGAAATTTATAAGATCCTTCAGCTAGGGCCATCCAGTACCAGTGGAGATTATACCATCCAGGATGGTTACCTTTTTAGGGGCAATAGACTTTGTATCCCTAGGACGTCACTTAGAGAATTCCTAGTCTGGGAAACGCATGCTGGGGGATTAGCTGGTCATTTTGGAAGAGATAAGACTATTCTAGCGATAGAGGACCAATTTTACTGGCCAGGATTAAAAAGGCTCGTTGCCCTGATAATAGCCCGATGTCGAACTTGTGCCGTTGCAAAACAGCAGAAGCAGAACACCGGTCTATATACTCCTTTGCCAGTGCCTGATCGTCCTTGGCAAGACCTCAGTATGGACTTCATTCTAGGATTACCTAAAACCCAGAAGAAGCACGACTCCATCTTTGTAGTGGTCGATAGGTTCTCTAAGATGGCTCATTTCATCCCTTGTTCGCAAACCTTTGACGCGTCTAGGGTAGCCCGACTTTTCTTAGACAGCGTGGTCAAGCTCCATGGCCTACCTAAGACCATTGTTTCTGATAGGGATGTTAGGTTCACCAGCTACTTTTGAAAAACGCTATGGCATCTGTTAGGGACCAAACTTAATTTTTCCACAGCCTTTCACCCCCAAACGGATGGGCAAACTGAAGTGGTGAACCGTAGTCTAGAAACCTTCTTAGGTGCCTTGTAGGCGAACACCTAGGGACGTGGGATTTATTACTGCCTCGTGCAGAGTTCGCCTACAATAGCTCAGTGAACAGGTCCACGGGCAAGAGTCCATTTGAGATAGTCCATGGGTACAAGCCTAATCGTCCACTTGATCTAATTCCTTTACCCCTCCACACACGAGTCTCAGAGTCCGCACAAGCATTTGCACAGCATATCAAAGACTTACATAAGGACATTAGCCAGAAAATAAATCTAAGTAATGAAACTTATAAAAGACTGGCTAACTCCCGAAGAAGAGCCAAAGAGTTCGGTGTAGGGGATTATGTCATGGTTAGGCTTAGGCCTGAACGGTTCCCATCAGGTACCGTTAAGAAACTTCACGCTCGTGGAGCTGGTCCCTTTAAAATAATAGAGAAGGTAGGACCCAATGCCTATGTGCTAGATCTGCCCTCGGATTGGGGCATTAGCTCTACCTTCAATATTGCAGACCTAGTAGAATATAGGGAACCGGTAGCGATTCCTAGTGAGTACTTTAGACCTAACCCTCCTTTCATGAGCAAACCTACCCAAGAGTGTCCACCACCAATTTTACCTGAGCGAGGAGAGCGGATTGAGCGTATCCTAGATGATCAAGCCATTACGATCCGGAACCGCGGTTATCAACGCTACCTGGTTCGATGGCAGGGTCGCCCCGAATCGACCATTCATGGATTACTCGAGAGGACTTGCAACACCTCGACCCAGACCTACTAGAGAGATACCAGAGCCAGAATGACCCATACTCGATGGGGTCGAGTTCTTCCACCCCGGGAGAATTGGTGCGGGCACCAAGATCAAGCAGAGGATTTTAACCCTTTGTGGATATCTGATTAGTTATGATTCAAGTCTTGAGTTGAAAAATAAAGTTTAGTTTATTTTGAGTCCCGTCCAGTTCATTTTATTCTAAATTGAGTCCTATCCAGTTTAGTTTATTTTAATGTGAGTCCTGTAGTAAGTTCATCAGCTTACAAAAGGAGATATCAGTATTGGAGCAGAAGACAAGGCCATCACAGTCAGACAAAGCAGCTGCTAAATTCAAGTTGGTGCCACATCTACTTCAAGCAGCCCACATGCCACCTAGCAGAGCAAGCAACCTTCCCGATCTGGATAATCATTTTCCTCATCTAACCGATACCGATTTCATACCAAATTAAGCTGTCACTGATTGCATCTAGAAGATCACCTTCCTCATCTGGACGCTACAGATTTCATGCCAAATTAAGCTGCCGCTGATTGCATCTCAATCATATCTAGAAGATCACCTGCTTCATCTAAACGCCACAGATTTCATGCCGAATTCAGCTACCGCTGATTACATCTAGAAGATCACCTTCCTTATCTAGACGTTGCAGATTTCATGCCAAATTTGATTAGGGTGCCTTTTTTTCTTTTCTCTCTTTCATATCTGTATTTTCTTGGGCCCTAAGTCTCTTGCTCTATAAAAGAGACCCTCTTGTATGAATGATGTATCTTTTATTATTAATCAATCAATCCAAGTTTTGAGTTATTGTGATTTTTGTTAATTGGTTCTTTGGTGCTCTTGTTTCCCTCCTCCTGCGCGTGCCAACATCCCAAGTCATCAAGAGAAGCCCTGGTCGCCACCTTTGTCTTCCAATAGTAGACGCCCAAGAGCCCTTGGCTGGCCTCCCTTTTTATCTACTCCTTCCTTATCTTTTTGCCTCTATTCTAAATTTTCTCTATTATTCTTTAACCCTTGTATGGTGATCTTGCAGATCCCTCGGTAGTCATGAATCCAGGATTCAAGGTGATCGTCATCCAGGTCAGCGGATACTTGACCGCAGATCCGTGGGCTCAAGGCTTGGTCATCTAGGGCGCATCCGTCAGGCAAAGCAACCCCTTCAACACTTTGATCTTTCCCCTCTTGCCAGGTATACCACTCTAATTTATTAGTAACTTTATTATAGGAGAGCAAGCCCTACCGGGGCTTCTTAGCCTCGGCGGTCCTTCTTCCTTATTTTTTAGAAACTGTTTCGCGTGCGGATTTACTGTCAATTTTTCTGAATCCCTCTTAGGCTATTACTTTGAAGAATAATCAACTACAATTATTAATCATTAAAAGAAAAAAAAATTTACTTGCATGCAAATTAGTCTTGTATCATCAAGGCCATGAATAGAGAGAGGGTGGCATAGCGAAGCTTCCCCTTAAGAACAAATAGAGGTGAGGGGGTAGGAAAAGAAATGGCTTTGACGCTTGTTATCTTGTACGGGGCAATGAAGGAGACTGAAATCATTGGCTAGATTTGTTGAGGCTTGCCATTGGCCCTGTTACGGACTCGATCCGGGCTGGGTCTAGCCAGGGCCAATGTCCTATTAGAGTTCAGATCGACATTGATTCGAGTTTTAGTCTTAAGCTAAAGTCCAACTCAAACATATAAAAATCTAACTGGTAGTCTGATTTGAAGCTACTTAGGTTTGATGGGGTTTGAATCAGGTCATATCCACTTCTGACTGATAAGGATCAATCTATAAGTCATTTTCAATTGGCTTATTTTTTTTCTAGGATTCAATATATGTTTCTGTTATCTTATTCTTTTTAAGTAGTTTATCAACGATCTAACTCAATTTTTGTACCCATTTGTTACTCTAAATATAAGAGCAAGTAGGCTTAAATTTATTATTATAAATTGTATAGTTATTAACTTATAAAATATTAAGATAATATAATTAAATAATATTCCATAAAAATGTACTTTAAAATTAAGAAAACATCAATATCAAATTATTAATATGATTAGAAAATAAAATATGCAAATGTTAAATATGCTTAATCCATAAATAAAAAAAGAGCAAAATCATATTTAATTCTATTCTTTCATTTCTTCTTCAAATATACTTTTAATTTTATCATTTTGTTGAATTTCATTAGCATCAATTATATTATATATCAAAGAATATAAAATATTAAAATATTAACCATGTAAACGGTCTAATTGATAACCCATAAAATTATATAATATTATCTAGATAAAATTCTAAAATAAAAATAAATGAAATAAAAAATATTTTTTACCCTTATATTCAAATAATCAATTATAAGTGATGAAACTTGTACATTTTTTGATAAATATAATTTTTAAGTGACTTTGGATCACCCATGATTTAATTCAACCCTATTTGACTCGAAAAATTTTAGGTCATTTCAAGTTTAAGTCAAAAAAAAAAAAGCTTAAAATCCCAACCCTATTTTTATAGGTGGGTTAGGATGGAGTCCAATTTCTACTGCCTGCATTAGAATGCAATGAAATGTGCCGTTCCTATCATGGTCACCCAAACCATCAATAATCCTAAGTGAATAACCTATACTAAATGCCCCCTTCCTACTCTAGTAAACAATTAATCATACCCCAATTTTAAACACACGCACATAAACATATGCACGTGCAACCATGCATATATGTATGCATGGATGTACAAATGCAAATGCATAACTATGTTAAAATTTTTAATTAATAGCTTAGTTAAATTTTATGAATTAAAGGTACATCTTATTTTTTAACTTTTTGTTCTATGAATAAATATTAATTATTCAAATAAGTCAAATGTCAATTCAAAGTTAAACCAAGACTTTGTTTCAGCTTAATGTAAGCTCAATTTGATTTTCAATTAGTTCTAAATAATCAAACTTGCAAGTTCATTAGGCTTATGCTTATTTTATTCAAACCAAGTTTGCACGAAGATAGATCAAATACTAAACGAGTCAAGCTTATTTTAAAATTCAATTTCCAGAAAAAAGGACCAAGCTTAATCAGATGCATGCTCAACGGAGCATGGTTCAATTTCATCTCTTAGTTCTCGTGTTTTCATGCTTACAAGCAAAATGTAGAGATATATCTGCACTTTCTAAAAGAAACATTTCTTGATCAATTAGAAGTCTTTTCTTATCATTTATAAGATTTCATTAATAAATTAGATGTTCAAGTAAACGTAAGAATTATATTGGGCTTAGTCTTTGTAACTTATCCACATAAGGATGCTGAAGGAATTTGATGTGACTGGTGCAGCCACAAGAACAATTTCGGTAAAATCAAAACATTAGTGCGCTCAGCATCTCCAAGCCCGCCGAGTCAGCCCCGACCATTCCTGGTCGGCCCCTCTCGGCCCCGGCATCTCCAAGCCTGCCGAGTCGGCCCCGACCATTCCTGGTCGGCCCTTCTCGACCCTGGCGTCTCAAGCCTGCCGAGTTGGCCCCGACCATTCCTGGTCGGCCCCGTTGGCCTCGACTTATCCAAGCCCGCCGAGTCGGCCCCGACCATTCCTGGTCGGCCCCTCTCAGCCCCGGCATCTCCAAGCTTGCCGAGTCGGCCCTGACCATTCCTGGTCGGCCCTTCTCGTCTCCGGCGTCTCCAAGCCTACCGAGTCGGCCCCGACCATTCCTGGTCGGCCCGGTTCGGCCCCGGCATCTCCAAGCCTGCCGAGTCGGCCCCGACCATTCCTGGTCGGCCCTTCTCGGCCCCGGCGTCTCTAAGCCCGCCAAGTCGGCCCCGACCATTCCTGGTCGGCCCCTCTTGGCCCTGGCATCTCCAAGCCTACCGAGTGGCCCTGATAATTCCTGATCGGCCTTTCTCGACCCCGGCGTCTCCAAGCCTGTCGAGTCAGCCCCGACCATTCTTGGTCAGCCCCGTTCGGCCCCGGCGTCTCCAAGCCCGCCGAGTCGACCCGACCATTCCTGGTCGGCCCCTCTCGGCCATGGCATCTCCAAGCCTACCGAGTCGGCCCCGACCATTCCAGGTCGGCCCTTCTCGGCCCGGCGTCTCCAAGCCTGTCGAGTTGGCCCCGACCATTTCTGGTTGGCCCCGGTGTCTCCAAGCCTGCCGAGTCGGCCCCAACCATTCCTGGTCGGCCCTTCTCGGCTTGGCGTCTCCAAGCCCGCCGAGTCGGCCCCGACCATTCCTGGTCGGCCGAGTTAGCGCTGACCATTCCTGGTTGGCCCTTCTCGGCCCCGGCATCTCCAAGCTTGCCGAGTCGGGCCCGACCATTCCTGGTCGGCCCCGTTCAGCCTCGGCGTCTCCAAGCCTGCCGAGTCAGCCCCGATCATTCCTGGTCAGCCCTTCTCGGCCCCGGTGTCTCCAAGCCTGCCGAGTCGGCCCCGACCATTCCTGGTCGGCCCCGTTCGGCCCCGGCGTCTCCAAGCCTGCCGAGTCGGCCCCGACCATTCCTGGTCGGCCCCGACCATTCCTGGTCGGCCCCTCTCGGCCCCGGCGTCTCCAAGCCCGCCGAGTCGGCCCCGACCATTCCTAGTCGGCCCTTCTTGGCCCGGCGTCTCCAAGCTGCCGAGTCGGCCCCGACCATTCCTGGTCGGCCCCGTTCGGCTCCGGCGTCTCCAACCGAGTTGGCCCGACCATTTCTGGTCGGCCCCTCTCGGCCCCGGCGTCTCCAAGCCGCCGAGTTGGCCCCGACATTCCTGGTCGGCCCTTCTCGGCCCGGCGTCTTCAAGCCCACCGAGTCGGCCCCGACCATTCCTGGTCGGCCCTTCTCGGCCCCGGCATCTCCAAGCCTGCCGAGTCGGCCCCGACCATTCCTGGTCGGCCCCGTTCGGCCCCGGCGTCTCCAAGCCCGCCGAGCCAGCCCCGACCATTCCTAGTCGGCCCGCCCCGGCACTTCCTAGTCGGCGAGGCTGGCCCCGGCCATCCCTGGCCGACCCACTAAGCCTCGGCTCCCTCGGGAGAGTTGGGACTTCCCGGTTCCTCCAAATCTTCCTCCAAATCTGCCCCAACACGGCTGCCTGGGTAGCTCAGGACGCTACCTCTCTGACCCGCGCCGCCTGACAACGCCAGATCCAACTACCCACTGGCCACGCTGCTGATGGGACTGGACCCAACTACCCAATAGCCCCACTAGCTGATGGGACTTAGCCCACCAACCGCCGTTTTCTCCCTCTCCGATGGGACAGGACCCACCAACCAGCCAGATTCACACAACTCCCAAGAACTCCGTGGACATTCCCTTTTCACGGAATCCCACGTGATCATGCAGATGTCAACCCCTATAAAAGGTGAATCCACTCAGTAATCAGGTATGAGCGATAACCCCAAAAATCGCTATCCTAACCCAGAGAGGAATCCCTCCTCCCCGGGAACACCTTTTTCATCTAAAAAGAGCTCATTCGAGCTCCTCTTCTGCTGTGACCTCGATTGCTAACTTGAGCGTCGGAGGGTCCCACCGGAGAATCCCTCCGGTCCTGGGACTTTTTGCAGGAAACTGGTGAAGCAAAGATTCTCCGATCAATCCGCTTTCTCATCCCACGTTCAGGATCAGTGATGGGCGTCATCAGATTGGCGCGCCAGGAAGGGGGGCAGTGCAGGACGCAGCAAGTATCTCAGGGCCTCCCTGTGCTACATCTCGCCGAACTCTACTCCCCCCTCTTCTTCTTGAAGCCATGGTGGTAACACGAGCTCAGGACGCTTCCATCAGCTGTCCAGCGGGGCTTCCCCGCCAGTTAGGCAGCAGGAGGCCAATCCCCCTGCTACCGATCCTCCGTCACCTGCCCACCGAGATGCAGCTGTTCAAACTGCGGAGCAACTAGCGACCCTCTCCCACAAGTCCAAACTCTCACTGCTATGGTCCACGGGCTCCAGCAGCAGCAGTCCGTGGCCACCCAGCACCAACCGCTCCCCCCGCCAGTCAGCAGTCGGCGAGGGGAGGCTCTCCTCGGCGGGAGGCCGGTCGGAGGCGATCGTCGCCCAGCTTCCCCTAGGAAGCCTCGCCGCGAGCCCCCAAGCGGCCACGGTCCCCTGATCGTGGCCCCAGCAAATTCCTCCCGAGCCGCATCATCAGGAGGAGCCAAAGCGGAAGTCCCGACTCCCATCTTTCTCCTTCTCTTTCTTCCTCTTCTTCTTCCTCCGAGCCATCTCGGAGGGCCCCAACAATCAGCCGCCAGGCGGAGGAACGCCTGGATGAGTACAATAGGCGACTAGATGAACTCGCCAAGAAAATCAATCATCAACCGGAGGAAGAGTTTGACACCCGTCCTCCTTACACCCGCCGGATATTGGAGGAGCCTGTTCCCTCCCGATTCCGCTTCCCCCAGGTAGACCCGTACGATGGTACGACAGATCCTCTCGACCATCTCGAGAGCTATAAAGCAATGATGCAAGTCCAAGGCGCTTCAGACGCCCTTCTCTGCAAGGCCTTCCCTGCCACTCTACGGAAGGCCGCTCGCGCGTGGCACTCGCGCCTGCCCCCTCACAGCATCGACTCCTTCCGAGAGCTGGAGAAGGCCTTTCTGGCACATTTCGATGCCTGCCGGTGGATCCCAAGGGTAGCGGACAGCCTCTTCTCCGTGCGCCAGAAGGAGGAGAGTCGCTGCGGGACTTTGTGTCCCGGTTCAAGGCTGCCGCCCTCGAGGTCTACCATCTCGATGACGCGGTAGCAACATTGGCGCTGAAGCGGGGACTCCTCCATCCCGCTTCACCTTCTCCTTGGATAAAAACCCCCGAGCTCTTACTTCCGACCTCCTCCTTCGGGCTCAAAAGTACATCCGTGCGGATGAAGCCGACTTCACCCGCCGAGAATCTTCAAGGAGCTCCAGCCACAAGCCCGCTCGCCCTGAGCCAAGCGGACCCCCTCGACACCGGCGATCTGACCCGCCTCGCCGACCCGACAACAGGCGCGGAGCCCTGTCCCCGACGAGAGCAAGCTCACACCTCTTCTCGCCCCTCGATCCCACATCCTGATGGAGATCGAGGGCGAGCCTTACCTCCAGCGCCCTCCCCCCATGAAGAAAGGTCCTCCCCGACAAAAGCCGCTACTGCCGATTCCACCGGGACTATGGCCATGACACTGACAGCTGCTACAGCTTGAAGCGGGCCATCGAGGAGCTCATTCAGCGGGCTACCTCGGCAAGTATGTTCAGAAGCACAGCAGCCGCTGCCGACCCTCATGGGCCTCCACCTGTTCAAGCCCGGTCGACAACGCCCCCACGGAGCGGACGGTCGGAATGGTGTCCTGGGGATCAGCCTCTGCATCTAAGCGGCCGAGGGGGGAGGAGGCGCCGAACAATGTAATTCCTGGGGGGAATCTGCTGTTATGAAAATGTAAACAATGAAGGCGTCGTCGTCTCTATGACGATCGCCAAGCACCCTGTAAAAAGGATATTAGTTGATAGTGGCAGCTCAGCTGACATCCTTACTTACGACGCTTTTGTTCGGATGGGATTATCTTAGACTCCCTTCAGCCTGTGGCAGCCCCGTTGGTCGGGTTCACTGGGGACTCTGTAAGGGTTGAAGGCGAGATACTTTGCCTGTGACAGCCGGAACGCCGCCATGCCAAAGCACAGTGATCATGAAATTCCTGGTGTGAGGGTCCCTTGGCGTACAATGCCATTCTCGGGCGTCCAGGTCTGAACCTTTTGGATGCAGTTATCTCCACCCGACGTTTACTGGTGCAGTTCCCCACTAGTGCAGGAGTTGGAGAGATGCGCGGTGAGACCAGCCCGGTCCTGCCCTGTTACCATGCGGCATCAAGTCCTCTGGAAGCTGAACCCACTTTGAAGCATCCGACCCCAGAGACTCTAGCAAGGGAGGGAACCAGCTGAGCACCTCCTAACTTTCCCTCTTGGAGATGACCGGAAGACCGTCCGTGTCGGCGGACTCCTTCCCCCAGAGGATCGGGAGCGCCTCTTAGCCTTTTTGCGGGCTAACTCGGACGTTTTCGCTTGGTCAGCGTCTGATATGCCCGGCATCCCTCCGGAGGTGATCACCCACAAGCTCAACATTGACCACGGTACCGTCCAATCGCCAAAGGAAGAGAAGCTTCGCTCCTGATCGGCAAAAGGCTATTGACGAGGAAGTCAACAAGCTGCTCAGTGCCGGCCACATCCGGGAGGCACACTACCCTAGTTGGCTGGCTAATGTGGTCATGGTGCGTAAGGCAAATGGGAGCTGGAGAATTTGCATAGACTTCACCGACCTCAACAAAGCATGTCCGAAAGACAGCTTTCCCCTGCCAAGGATAGATCAGCTGGTGGATTCTACCTCCGGGCACGAACTCCTCAGCTTCATGGACGCCTTCTCCGGATATAATCAGATAAGGATGGACCCCAGCGACGAGGAGCACACATCCTTTGTGACGGAGAAAGGCATTTATTGCTACAAAGTGATGCCTTTCGGCCTCAAGAATGCGGGGGCAACCTACCAAAGGTTGATGAATAGAGTGTTCCAGGACCAGCTAGGCCGGAATATGGAGGTCTATGTAGATGACATGCTGACAAAGAGCACCCGTGCCTCCGATCACGTCTCCGACTTGGAGGAAACCTTTAATAACCTCCGTCGTTTCCAAGTCAGCTGAACCCCAAGAAATGTGCTTTGGGGTCACGGCGGGCAAGTTCCTGGGTTTCATGGTGACCCAGCGGGGGATCGAGGCGAACCCAGAGAAGATCAGCGCCATACTCGACATGAGGCCACCATCCAGCAAGAAGGAAGTGCAGCGACTAACAGGGAGGATAGCGGCTCTAAGCCGTTTCCTCTCCAAATCGGCCGAGAGATGCTTGCCTTTCTTCAAGGCCCTGCAAAAGATGAACAGCTTCGAGTGGGCGGACGATTGCCAGAAAGCCTTCGACGGGTTGAAGGCGTTCCTGTCCTCTCCACCGCTCCTATCCAAGCCAAGAGACGGGGAAAGTCTCTTCCTCTACTTAGCCGCTTCTCGGAAGCCGTTAGCTCAGTCCTGGTGCGTCTCGATGCCGACGGGACCCAGAGACCCGTCTATTATGTGAGCAAGGTCCTTCATGATGCAGAAGTTAGATACTCCAAGATAGAGAAAGTTATTTTCGCCCTGATAGTTTCCGTCCGATGCCTCCGCCCATACTTTCAAGCTCATCCTATCGTGGTGCTCACGGATCAGCCCCTTCGAGCCATCCTGGCTCGTCCGGATACCTCAGGCGACTCGCCAAGTGGGCCATCAAGCTAGGAGAGTTCGACCTCTCCTTCCAGGCACGACCGGCTCTGAAGTCCCAAGTTTTAGCTGACTTCCTAGTTGAATGCACTTGGGGAGGAGGCGACTGAAGAGGTTGCCAAGGAACAGCGCGAGCCCAAACCAAACGGCGATGAACAAACTTGGATCCTTCATGTGGATGGCGCATCAAACTCTCAGGGAAGCGGCGCCGACCTCATTCTTGCCGGGCCGAGAGGAGAGAGGACAGAATGCGCCCTACGGTTTCTATTCGAGGCCACCAACAATCAAGCTGAATACAAAGCCCTATTGGTCGGATTAAGGCTAGCATAGGAGTTTGGAATAAGGCATTTCGCTTAGTGAGGAATGGACATCCTCGGGCCATTCCCTCCGGCTTCAGGGCAACGGAGATTCTTGCTAGTCGCCATCGACTACTTCACCAAATGGGTCGAGGTCGAAGCACTGGCCAAGATCACTGAAAGCAAAGTCAAAGCTTTCTTCTGGAAGTCGATCATATGCCGATTTGGCCTGCCTCACACCCTCGTCATGGACAACGGCCGCCAATTCAACAATGAAGCATTTAAGCCTTCTGTGACGAACTAGGCATTCATCACAGATTCACTTCTGTCGGCCACCCCAAACCAATGGAGAGGCCGAGGTCATGAACCGCACCATCCTCAGAGGACTCAGAACTTGGCTAGACGGATCCAAAGGTCGGTGGGTGGAAGAGCTCCCCAGTGTGATATGGGCTTACCACACGACCCCCAGAGCCCCGACGGGCGAGACTCCCTTCAGTCTTGCCTTCGGATCCGAAGCCGTCATTCCTGTCGAGATCGGACTACCCAGTCCACGTGTGGAGTCCTTCAACGAGGAAAACAACTCCGCTGATTCGGGCTAATTTAGACTTCATCGACGAGGCGCATGATCAGGCGAGGCTGCGCATGGCGACCTATCATCAGCGAGCGGCCAAGTACTACAATGCTCGAGTTCGTCTCAAGGTTTTTCGCCGCGGAGACTTGGTTTTGAGAAAAGCTGAGGTTTCTAAGCCTACAGAGGGAGGCAAGCTATCCCCCAACTGGGAAGGCCCTTATCGTGTCGCCGAGACACTCCACCGGGGGGCATACAAGCTAGAAGAACTCAACGGACAACCCATTCCGCGTACCTGGAATGCGGATAACCTCCGTCAATATTATCAATGAAGTATTCCCCTGGGGTATAAGCAATAAAGGAGGTCACTTCTGACACTATAGCCTACTCTCCCCCGCACCCAAAGACCAGGTCTCTTAAAAGGAGCTCGCCGGCATCGCGGCTAATGGGACACCACTCGGCCCCGGCACGGCAGTGCCCCCGAGTCGGTTAAAGACCCTAACAGTTCTGTACCCGGTCGAGTCACCCCTCAGGCAGCACACAAACTCTGAGGCGGTTCAAAAGGAGCTCACCGGCATTACGGCTAACGGACACCACTTGGCCCCGGCACGGCGGTGCCCCCGAGTTGGTTAAAGACCTAACAGCTCCGTACCCAATCGAGTCGCCCCTCAGGTGGCACACAAACCCCTGAGGCGGTTCAAAAGGAGCTCGCCGGCATCGCGGCTAACGGGACACCACTCGGCCCCAGCACGGTGGTGCCCCCGAGTCGGTTAAAGACCCTAACAGCTCCGTACCCGATCGAGTCGCCCCTCAGGCGGCACATAAACCCCTGAGGCGGTTCAAAAGGAGCTCGCCGGCATTGCGGCTAACGGACACCACTCAGCCCCGGCACAGCGGTGCCCCCGAGTCGGTTAAAGACCCTAACAGCTCTGTACCCGGTCGAGTCGCCCCTCAAGCGGCACACAAACCCTAAGGCGGTTCAAAAGGAGCTCGCCGGCATCGCGGCTAACGGGACACCACTCGGCCCCGGCACGGGTGCCCCCGAGTCGGTTAAAGACCCTAACAGCTCCGTACCGGTCGAGTCGCCTCTCAGGCAGCACACAAACCCCTGAAGCAGTTCAAAAGGAGCTCATCGGCATCACGGCTAACGGGACACCACTCGACCCTGGCACGGCGGTGCCCCGAGTCGTTAAGACCCTAACAGCTTCGTACCCGATCGAGTCGCCCTCAGGCGGCACATAAACCCCTGAGGCGGTTCAAAAGGAGCTCGCCGGCATCACGGCTAACGGGACACCACTTGGCCCTGGCACGGCGTGCCCCGAGTCGGTTAAGACCCTAACAGCTCCATACCCGGTCGAGTTGCCCCTCAGGTGGCACACAAACCCCTGAGGCGGTTCAAAAGGAGCTCGTCGGCATCGCGGCTAATGGGACACCACTCGGCCCGGCACGGCGGTGCCCCGAGTCGGTTAAGACCCTAACAGCTCGTACCCGGTCGAGTCACCCCTCAGGCGGCACACAAACCCCTGAGCGGTTCAAAAGGAGCTCGTCGGCATCGCGGCTAACGGGACACCACCGCCCCAGCATGGCAGTGCCCCCGAGTCAGTTAAGACCCTAGCAGCTCCGTACCCGATCAAGTCACCCTCGGGCGGCACATAAACCCTGAGGTGGTTTAAAAGGATCTCCGGCACCGCAGCTAGCAGGACACCCTTCGACCCCGGCACGGCGGTGCTCCTCCTAATACCTCCATATGCGTTCAGGTTGCCCTTCATATGGAACCCAGATCATGGAGATAGTTCCGGAAGGCTCCGCGTGGCCCTCACAGACTTCGAGTCGGCCGGCTCAGCCACAGCCTTTCCCGTCGACCCTGACCGACCCAGGCACCTCCAACACTGACCGAGTTGGCATAAGCCACCCCGATCAGCCCCGCTCATCCTTGGTGCCCTCGCGATGGCCGAATCAGCCTTGACCATCTCTGTCTACAGCATCGTGAGGCCTCTTGAGTAACCATCCACATGGCCGACTTACATTCCGAAGATGCATTCTAACATCATCCGATCCAAAGTTGCAGTTCGGCTGCGGCATGGTCAACATATGCAACATTTGAAGCTAAGAAAACATTTCAGAAGATGCAACGTTTGGCCATGACGTTCTCAGCATATGCGATTCGGCCGGTGAAGTAAAAGCACAGTTAGGCATTTTTCCCAAAAGAAGAAGGAATGGATAGAGCAAAGTTTAATAAAAATCTCTTCTTTATTAGTAATCAAGAAGAGGAACCAAATTGAGAAGCTTTGACAGAAAAGTTTCTTCATTAACAGTCAAGGGTAAGTACAAAATTGGGCCTGAAGCCAGTTACATAAGATAAAGAAGAAAAATGGACAGTGGGTCTTCAAGGCTCGCCGGGGCCGGGCTTCTTCTCGTCCTCTTTCTCTGCTGGCTCCTCATCAGGCTCCCCAGGCCGGATGTCTTCAAGTTCAGCAACATCGATCTCGAGGGCCGCAGATACCTTGACCTTGCACATCTCGAAGCCTTTGAAGATAAACATCGAGGCTGGCCTCGATGACTTCCTGCTTAACTCCGGCGAGGCCTTGTAATTAGAGATGGCCTGCCCCACCTCGCCATGCTCTCCTTCTTATATTTGTCGGCCCTCGCCAGGGCCTTGATCATCGTATTTGAGGAGTGGGCGAGTGCCTCACGAAGACCAATTGCGTCGTTGGCCATCTGTAGCAGAGGAAACCTGTTAACTGCGGGAAGGAAAAACATTGGGGAAAATGAGGAAGATTCAAAAAGTACCTGGACAAGGCAACCATGACCATATCCAGGAGTGCGGAGTGGCTCAATCCCCGCATCTCCTCTTCGAACTCGGCGGTCCGAACTCCCGACAGGAGGCGGAGGCTTGTGCGGCGTCCGCCATCGTGCCGATTGTAGGGACCAGCCGTGTCTGTCCCTCCTGCGGACCTTCGGCTTGGGGGCAGGCCGGGTGACGGGCCGGTTGAGGGGATGAGCTCCTCGGCTCACCCCTCGCTTCTCGGTCGCCTTCGCCCCGTCCCGGGCCTTCCTGGCGACTCGCTCCCCCTCACCGGCAGTTGGGGGAGCACTCTCCCTCCCCGGCTCTGCAGTAGCCGGGGGCCGACGGCGATGGTAACCCGCCCCGCCTCGGGCATATCGGCGGCGGCGGGGTTTCCTCCTCATCCAAGACCACCACCATCGTTTCGGTGGTGGCCGGATCTCCCCTTCTTCAATTTCAGCCCTAGCTGGCTTCGGAGCCGCTCCGCCGACCGGCTTCTTCTCAACCGGCTCCTCCGCAGGCGCTGGGGCCGTGAGGGCTACGGCCGGCCCGGCTGGCTCCCTTCTCCAAATTCTTTTCGCCGGCCTGGACGGCTCTCCGGTCGCCTGCCTCTTCTGCCTCAAAACGGCCTCAAAATCGCTGGCGAAACCTTCATTGCTGCACAGAAAAGAATAATGGGCATTAGTGGCGGCATACAATAAATCGAAGGACGGACAGAAGGATTCAGGCGTCAAGCTCACCGGTCGCCGGAGCTAACTCGGCTTCTACCAGGTTCTCCTCGGACAGGAGTTCCTTGTAGCCAGGGATTTGACAGTTGGACAGTTGGGTGAATAATTCCTTATCCCTATCCCTTACGGTGGAATCTTCGTTGGAGCTAGTATCGGGCTCCCTCCAAGCGGCCCTTACCCCCTCGACGTGGGCAAAAAGAAATCTAGGTTTCCACCCCCTAATTTTGGACGGGAGGCCTAAGGGGAAAGCTCTACCCGGCCTGGCGGTAAATGCCCACCAGGCACCCTCACCTTGACGGCGGAGCTTATAGAAAGCTCGGAACAGAGATAGCCCTGGGCGGGCCCCCTCGAAATGACAAAGGATGACAAAGGCGCAGATGATCCGAATCGAGTTCGGAGTCAACTGTGCCGGCACTAACCTATACCTATCTAAGAGATTAAGGAAAAAAGGATGGAAAGGAAGGCGCAGCCCGCACCGGAAGAACTCCTCGTACAGAGCGACCGACCTGGATGGTCAGAGGTCACCCTGTCTTCGGGCCCCGGCGCGGACAGGCCAATGAAGTCAGGGACCAGGTATTTAGCCCTAACGGCCTCTATATCCTTAGAGGTCATGGTTGAGGCCACCCCCGCTGGACCCGCTGGATCAGAACTCACCGCCGGAGGAAGCGCCGGACGGCGAGAGGACAAGGGGACTGCCCTAATAGGAGGACCGGAGGTGGTCGGAGGTCCTATTGCCCCCGATTGGTCACGGATGAGACGCCACCCACCGACTGAGGCATTCGACTCTAGCTACAGGGGCCTGGTTTTCACTGCTAGATTGGGAAGACTCTTCTACGGGTCTCTTGCCCTCCCTAATGGCACGACGGTCCATAGGTGAAGTAAGGGATGAAACTAACCTGGGAATTGGAAGGACTCAGGTGCAGAAGAACTCAGGGAAGAAGAAAGTGGAAAGAAAGCAATGGCAGTGTAAAGGTTTCCTAGGCTCTTGTAATGCCTTTATAGCCTCCATCATCGGCTAACGCCGCCCGAGATCCTGCCATGCGGCGCGCGTCCATTGCGTTACAGGCTGCCAGCCGGAAATCTTGCCTGCGCCCGAGGCGTGCCGCCTTGATTCACTCCAAAAGGTGTGATCCCTGGCCAATCGTGGGACATAGAAAACAGAGCGGCAATGATGTCCTTGCCTTTTTCCATCCCCCGATGAGCTCTCTCTCGGAGCGATTCGGCGCCAACGTCAGCCTCACCTAACGCATGATTGCAGGAGATCTTCGAAGCGACACTGCCTCGGGAAAAAGCGCCAGCTCATCAAACCATTTAAAGCGCACTAAGGAGGCAATCATTCTTTTTGAATTTTCGCGCCCCTTTCGCCCAAAGGATTGTAGACACGCGGTCCTTAGTGCTCAGGGGCGGGGGGCATCTGATGTGTGCAGCCACAAGGGCAATTTTGGGTTCTCCAAGCCGGTAAACCAAAAAAGGACCGAGTCGGCCCCGAATTCCTGGTCGGCCCCTCTCGGCCCGGCATCTCCAAAAGTCGGCCCCGACCACCGGTCTCCAAGGCCGAGTCGATTGGGTCCAACCTTCATCGGCCCGGCGTCTCCAAGCCGAGTCGGGCCCCTGAGTCGGCCCCGACCAGCCCCGGCGTCTCAAGCCTGCCGAGTCAGCCCCGACCATTCCTGGTTGGCCCTTCTTGGCCCCGGCGTCTCCAAGGCCGAGTCGGCCCCGACCATTCCTGGTCGGCCCTCGGCCCCAGCGTCTCCAAGCCCGCCGAGTCGGCCCCGACCATTCCTGGTCACCCCTCTCGGCCCCGGCATTCCAAGCCTACCGAGTCGGCCCCGACCATTCCTGGTTGGCCCTTCTCGGCCCCGGCATCTCCAAGCCTGCCGAGTCGGACCATTCCTGGTTGGCCCCGTTCGGCCCCGGCGTCTCCAAGCCTGCCGAGTCGGCCCTGACCATTCCTGGTCGGCCCTTCTCGGCCCCGGCGTCTCAGCCCGCCGAGTCGGCCCCGACCATTCCTGATCGGCAGAGTCGGCCCCGACCATTCCTGGTCGGCCCTTCTCGGCCCCGGCGTCTCCAAGCCTGCCGAGTCAGCCCCGACCATTCCTGGTTGGCCCTTCTTGGCCCCGGCATCTCCAAGCATGTCGAGTCGGCCTCGACCATTCTTGGTCGGCCCTGTTCGGCCTCGGCGCCTCCAAGCCCGCCGAGTTGGCCCCGACCTCCTAGTCGGCCCCTCTCGGCCCCGGCGTTTCCTAGCCTGCCGAGTCGGCCCCGACCATTTCTAGTCAGCCCTTCTCGGCCCCGGCATCTCCAAGCCTACCGAGTCGGCCCTGACCACTCCTGGTTGGCCCGTTCGGCCCGGCGTCTCCAAGCCTGCCGAGTCGGCCCTAACCATTCCTGGTCGGCCCTTCTCGGCCCCGGCGTCTCCAAGCCGTCGAGTTGGCCCCGACCATTCCTGATCGGCAGAGTCGGCCCCGACCATTCCTGGTCGGCCCTTCTCGGCCCCGGCGTCTCCAAGCCTACCGAGTCGGGCCCGACCATTCCTGGTCGGCCCCGTTTGGCTCCGGCGTCTCCAGGCCTGCTGAGTCGGGCCCGACCATTCCTAGTCGGCCCTTCTCGGCCCCGGCGTCTCCAAGCCTGCCGAGTCAGCCCCGATCATTCCTGGTCGGCCCCTTTCGGTCCCGGCGTCTCCAAGCATGTCGAGTCGGGCCCGACCATTCCTGGTCGGCCCTGTTCGGCCCCGGCGTCTCCAAGCCCGCCGAGTCGGCGCCGACCATTCCTGGTCGACCCCTCTCGGCCCCGGCATTTTCAAGCCTACCGAGTTGGCCCCGACCATTCCTGGTCGGCCCTTCTCAGCCCCGGCATCTCCAAGCCTGCCGAGTCGGCCCGACCATTCCTGGTTGGCCCCGTTCGGCCCCGGCGTCTCCAAGCCTGCCGAGTCGGCCCTGACCATTCTTGGTCGGCCCTTCTCGGCCCTGGCGTCTCCAAGCCCACCGAGTCGGCCCGACCATTCCTGATCGGCAGAGTCAGCCCTGACCATTCCTGGTCGGCCCTTCTCGGCCCCGGCGTCTCCAAGCCTACCGAGTCAGGCCCAACCATTCTGGTCGGCCCGTTTGGCCCCGGCGTCTCCAAGCCTGCCGAGTCGGGCCCGACCATTCCTAGTCGGCCCTTCTCGGCCCCGGCGTCTCCAAGCCTGCCGAGTCGGGCCCGACCATTCCTAGTCGGCCCTTCTCGGCCCCGGTGTCTCCAAGCCTGCCGAGTCAGCCCGACCATTCCTGGTCGGCCCCGTTCGGCTCCGACGTCTCCAAGCCCGCCGAGTCAGCCCCGACCATTCCTGATCGGCCCCTCTCGGCCCCGGCATCTCCAAGCCCACCGAGTTGGCCTCGACCATTCCTGATCGGCCCTTCTCGGCCCCGGCGTCTCCAAGCCTGCCGAGTCGGCCCCGACCATTCCTGGTCGGCCCCGTTCGGCCCCAGCATCTCCAAGCCCTCCGAGTCGGCCCAGACCATTCCTGGTCGGCCCCGGCGTCTCCAGGCCCGCCGAGTCGGTCCCGACCATTCCTAGTCGGCCCTTCTCGGCCCCGACATCTCCAAGCCTGTCGAGTCGGGCCTGATCGTTCCTGGTCGGCCCCCATTCGGCTCTGGTGTCTCCAAGCCCGTCGAGCCAGCCACGACCATTCCTGATCGGCCCCGCCCCGGCACTTCCTAGTCGGCGAGGCTGGCCCCAGCCATCCCTGGCCGACCCAACTAAGCCTCGGCTCTCTCGGGAGAGTCGGGACTTCCCGGTCTCCTCCAAATCTTCCCCAACATGGCCCGGTAGCTCAGGACGCTACCTCTCTGACCCGCGCCGCCTGACAACGCTAGATTCAACTACCCACTGGCCATGCTACTGATGGGATTGGACCCAACCATCCAATAGCCCCACTAGCTGATGGGACTTAGCCCACCAACCACCGTTTTGTCCCTCTCCAATGGGACATGACCCACCAACCAGTCCAGGTTCACACAACTCTAAAGAACTCCGTGGACATTCCCTTTTAACGGAATCCCGTGTGATCATGCAGATGTCAACCCCTATAAAGAGGTGAATCCACTCAGTAATCATGTATGAGCGATAACCCCAAGAAATCGCTATCTTAACACCCAGAAAGGAATCGCTCCTTCCCGGGAATACCTTTTTCATCTGAAAAGAGCTCATTCGAGCTCCTCTGCTGTGACCTCGATTGCTGACTTGAGCGTCGGAGGGTCCCATCGGAGAATCCCTCCGGTCTTGAGACTTTTTGCAGGAAACTCGGTGAAGATAAGATTCTCCGATCAATCCGACTTTCTCATCCCAGCGTTCAGGATCAGTGATCGGGCGTCATCAGAATTGACTATAGAAAAAAAAATCAAAATTATATGAATGCGATTATTCAGTAAAAAAAATGACCTTCATACCACCAAACTAACCAAATAAGAATGGCGAGAAACTAGTTGTTAAGCAAAGAGACTTCATTCATTGAACGTATCAAGGAGACTTCATTCATATGGCCTATTGATACCCACAATCAGAGATGGTGCATGGACGAGAAAATTCATCAGGCTAAATCAACAAATGGAGAAATAAATAGGAGGTTCGCAAACTATTAGATGATTTTACAAACTCAAACCTATGATTTAGTATGCCTTATAATAACGCATGGTTTTATCTGATTAAGTTTATAAATTGAGTATGACTAACTAAAGTTTCAAAACCTTCAAAACTATGGTCACAACTAGTGCCATGGCTTATAAGTGAAAATCTTTCAGCAGGAGTAGTTGAGAACTAATTTAAGTTCTAAAAAAGCAATATTGTGCTTAAGTCACAAAATATATATCCTTAAAAATCAGATATCTTCATATATTTAATCCATAAAAAATCTTTCCAACCTCAATAATATTGAAGCATTATTCTCCTTCTAAAAGGTTCACATGCTAATTAAAGCTATCTTTGGCAGTCTATTATCTTACCATATGCATGACATTTGTCCAAACAAACCCTTGAACTAGGCTATATCAATGCAGATGCGAATCTCACATCACTTGATTACACCATTGACTTTTGTTTTGTTTTATTATTTTAGTAAATTGAATATATTATATAATTCTTTGATAAATAAATTTATTAGAGTTATAAAACAAGATATGATGAGGAATAAAGAGTAAGTCCTCGACTCCCCGTGGATACATCCCATTGATTGGTAACACGTGACACAACCTAGTCCGCAGCACTTTTTGACTTGTGACATGGATTTGCTTAAGAAAATTAGAGATAATGCCATCCTTCAAATACTAAAAAAGTAAACAGACATTTGCGATTGAATTGCCGTCCAAAACAATGCGTACCATAGTAGCCTAGCCAAAACTCTGCAAAACCTCTCTCAACTGTGCCATTAGAACTATGGTATCATAGAAATGGGATTTGGAATCTTTTCTACAACAATACTGCGTAGTTATACGCCACAAATTCCAGTTGCACCAAGATCTTATGGAGAGAGAGGTGCCAGCCAATTGAGAACAATCTTAGAATCAACTAAAAACCACTCCTAGTTAGGTGAGATACTTTTAGCATGACTGCCACGCTGGCGGCCTCATCAAAATTTTATTCTCTTTTAGTCCTGGTTAAAAAACATTGAATGCTTTCAAACGGTGGCAAAGCCACGCCGTTGAACACCGTCTTGATGAAAACTGTCCTAGATTTGCCTGCCCCCCAGTAGGTGGATCCCACCAAAATCAAATTCCAATCAACCTCATTCTTCCTTCCACGCGCCAATTTCTTCTTTGAACTCGCAAATTAACACGCGACAGCGAAAGCATGGATTCAGAAGAATATTTAAAAAGACCAATTTGTATTGACTTCATCCACCTTGGTAGTGGAGCAAGACTAGACCAAAGTTATCAATTTTGTAGCTGTTTTGATCGAAACATTTCATTTCGGTAGCTTATCCGAAAAGATTAATACTATATTTCGTTTGGAAATTTTTTGATCGGTGCATTTTGGCGTATTAGAAATATGTTTGGAGACCAATTTATGAATTATTAAACTTTTCAAAACCATTTTAATATATATATAATCAAAAAAAAATCCTAATTATCATATCCTTATTTTAAATATATATATATAATAACAAAAAAAAATTCTAGTTACCCTATCTCCATACGCATTTTTTAAAAATTCAAACTCTTTATTTTTAGATTATTATTATTTATGAAGAATATAAATTATGAATAAATTTTTTTTTATATATATATATATATATATATATAAAAATAAAAAATTTATTCATATTCAACTCTTAAAAACTTAAACTCTTTATTTTTATGTTGTTATTATAATAACAACATAAAATAAGAGTTTAAGTTTTAAGAGTTTGAATATGAATAAATTTATATTATATATATATATATATATATATATATATAATAACAACAAAAAATAAAGAGTTTAAGTTTTTAAAAGTTTGAATATGAATAAATTTTTTATTTTATATATATATATATATATATATATATATATATATATATATATATATATATATATATATATATATATATATATATATATATATTCAAAATAAAACATCGAAATGGTCCGATATCAAAATATACCGAAATATTTCGTTTCATAAGCTAAATCGAAACATAATCCGAAATAAAATTGACAATCTTACTATAAACATCAAAAAAAAAAATTTAAAAGTTTTTCTCCCAAGTCCGACCCCGCAACACGCACAAGAATGGATAATAACTACCTCAACAAATCAGAGCAACATGAGAGTCCACCACCACGGTACAAAAGAACAGAAAGATACAAAGCTTGTGATTAGCTGAGAATGAAGTGAAAATAATTACAAGCCTAGACCCTCTCGTTCTAAATGATACATCTGATTAGAAAATAAAACACATCTTCCTTCCGTCAAGGATCAACCCTCAGCTATCCAATAAAAAACAGCGGTTAACTACACGTGTCCCTTCTGAAGGACCGCGAACTAAAGGATATCCCCCGTCCACGTCAACCCCCATCCACGTGTCCCCCCACGGAAGACCCGGTTCCCCACTCCACCCGACTTCCCAGGCTCCACCGAGCGCTGCAAGCGTGCACCCAAGCACCCACCCCACAGACGACGCCTCCTTGGGCCCACTCCTCCATCGAACAAATACCTCCCCGCCGCGGGGACCACCAGCCGCCGTGGGGCCCACCCCCACGCCACCACCTCCTCCCCCCAACGCCCTTAGGGCCCGCGCCCACCCGCCTCACATGACGGACAGCTGGTGGCCCATCCACGGGGCCCCACCCGGCAAGCACGGCCCACGGAGCACCACCCACCCTCCCAGCTGTCCGTCCCTACCTTTTAAACCGGGGACCACCACCGCCACACGAGTTAAATAGCTGTTGAGTAAAAGTTAGAGAACACGTATCTCGCACGTGAGCACGTGCCGCTTCCGAGCTACAGAGAAACGGCCGATACCGTCCATGGCCGCTGTGCTTCCCCGAACTACAGACGAGTTAACTTTTAAGTTCAAGAAAAACGAAAACAATAACAGAAGAAAAGAAACGGCGAAGAAAAAAGGGAGAAGTTCTCTGCGTGAGAAAAAGGAATTTAATCCTCTGGACTGCTCTCAGAGAGCTCGTCGTCCTCCTCTTCCTCCTCCTCTTCCTCATGATTCTCCTTCTGATATTCGTCTCGGCGGTGGCGTTGCTCGCCCGACTCGCCCATCAGCTGCAGCTCCGCCTTATCTGCACCGGCCGCCAGAGAGTTCGTCGCGGAACCTCCGGCCGCGGCAGCGGACGAAGGCTGCTCCGCCGCGGCGGGAACGGTTACGGCGGGGAACACCGTGGCGGCCGAGATGGGCCGGGCCGCTGCCAGGCTGATGATCTGTGGGACCGGCGGGAACGTCCAAAGCTGCGGCTGGCTCGACGGCCCTGCTATGGCAGAGGGCGGCGGGAGCATCCACAACGCCCCCGGCGGTATCACTCTGCCGCCCGCAGTGGCAGCCCACATCGGCACCATACCCTGGGCCGCCCCGATGGGTGCCAGCCCCGTGGATATAGATATCGTGCCGCCACCAGGAAGCAGCGGGTCCTGGACGGGGTAGTATGCAGCCGCCGCGGCCGCGGCCGCGGTTACGCCGGACCCGGCCGCTCGGGAGGGTTGGAGCTTTCGCCGCCTTTTCTTGGCCGCCTCCTCCCCGGCAGCGTCCGCGGCGGGGTGGAGGTGGATGTCACTGGCGCGCTCGACGGGGCCTGGGTAGGGATCTTGAGGGTCCCGCCAACGTTGGTGGCTATGGCAGGGACCGTGCCAGTGCCCGTGGCGGCGATGATCGCCGGCTCCGCGTGCTGGAGGAGCCACCGGATGGTCTCGCCGTCGGACTTGTGGCCAAGCTCCCGAGTCAGCTGGAAGATCCGGGCAGCGCACGCGGCCGGCATCCGGATTCTCCTTCCCCGGCCCTCCACCTTGGTGTGCCGATCCTTGGTTCGCCCGGTCTGCCGCCGGACTATCTGGAAGCCCCCCCTCATCTCGATCGGCTCCGGTTTAGGGATTATCAACCGGTGGACCGGTATGGCGGCCGGGGGCGGCACTGCCATCCCGCTGCCGCTGCCACCATCACCTCCTCCTCCGCTGCTGCTGCCTCCAGCCATTCTGAGGTCGGTTCTCCGGCGGTCGTCGTCGTCTTCCTTCTCCTGCTTCTGGGAATCCATCTCGGCTTCCGTCCTCCTCCCCTCTTCGAAAAAGCTCACATCTTTTCCCTTTCCCTCCTCTCGCCCTCCCAAATAACAAATCACTCAGACACCAAAAGGCGAGAGCGAGCAAAACCCTAGAAACCCAACCCAACCTCATTTTATTCTCACCGTCCCGCCCCATCCTGCGGCCATGCGACTCCTATTCCCAAGTGGACCTCACCAACTCTCTCTGTGGGCCGTCCGATAGGGACTGGGGTCCACGGGGTCAAATTTGGGCGATGCGCACCCGGGTGATTTTGGGAATTCTGGGAGCTGGAGATATACGGAAGATTTTTTTAAAGGGAGGCGAAGGGGCGTGCGGATGAGGATTCCCGTACTGCTCGTCCCCCTCGTTCCCTTTTTCCGCTCCCCCTGCGAAACTTCACCAAAAGTTTTTCTTCCCGATATGCGCACCCGGGCCCAGCCGGAGTTGCCACGCCCTCAACATCCCCGCATTGAGCGTCAAATTAAGTTTTCGTTTGTAAGAGATTTATCGTCCTCCACCATTTTACTCGCGGCGGTTCGCAAATAGTCGGATCGAGCAGGCAGAGAGAGGTTAGCTAAGGGGGGGTTGGTTGTGCTCTCTCGTTCCTAACTAAAATACACAAAAGCGCTTGAGCGGCCGAGGTTGGCTACTTTCTTTCTATCTAACAGGCAACCACAAAGAGCCCAGTAGATGGGCTCAGGCCGGCCCGGACGATAATAAATGCCGCCCTCATGCATAGCGTCACCCGTGGCGCTCACCACTTCGTGGGCTGGGTCCCATCGGCCACCCCGGACAAAAGCAAAAGGAGGCAGATGAAACCCGAAGCGGGACTCGGTTTACGGGAAGGTGGGGCCCGCGAGGATGGTGGTCCTGCCTGGCTGCCCACCACCCTACAACTCGTCTCGCTGGGCCGGGCTGGGTGCGTGACGGGTGGGTCACCCATCTCGGGGCTCTGGGCACGGTGTCCAATCGGCTCGTGGTCCCCGCGCCAAATATCACGCGGATGAGTGGCGGAAGCGAGGGGAGAAGGGCGTGGGCCCCCACAGGCGGTGGACACGTGTCGAAATCTCAGTCGGTGGGCTCTTATAAAAAAAAGGGGGGGGGGGGGGGGGGGGTGGACCAGGCATAGGGAACTGGGTCCCGCGTGGGCGATATCGGGGCAAGGGGGGAGTTACCGTTCTGGATATCGGATCCCCCGGTCGCGGATTGCAGGTACAGCCAGCTGGAGCCATCCGTGGTTGGGACCACCGAATTGCTGAGGGTGTGGGTCCCGCGTCTGACATAGTGTTTTTCCTTGGATAAAAAACGCTCGGGCAATGGCGCGTGTGGGTGAGCAGCAGCAGCAGCAGCGGCAGCGTTTTGGCATGGCCCAGTGTCCAAGCTTGAATTTTTAATATGCTATTCTTACACTCCATCCCACTGCATGCTCAAAAAATTGGAGAGAGTTTTTATATATAATAAAGGTTCAAGGCAACTCACTCGTAGGGGGTTAGAGTTAGACTACTCGTGGCTGCATCTCTCACATGGATGAACCTGTACGTTGTTCCACGTTTATGATGCAGTATTAATAATATGGCTGCTTAGTTTTCTTTGCATGGGATTGAATGTTGTGTTGAAAATTATTGCAGGCACTCGCTCCTTTTAGCAATGCAATGTGGTCCAAGAATGCTTGAACACTGGTGTTGTCATGTTAGTCTTATTAAAGCCATTTAGATTAGTTATTGATCAACAGTTATATTCTTATAACTATTACCCAATAGTTATTTTAAAAATATCTTTAACAACCAACCCAAATAAAACTTAACACGCCATTTATTTCTCAGCCTAGGGGAAGTTTAATGGGCCCAGCTTCATTAAGTCCCAATGTCCTTGCAAACTATTCGAGCCAAATCTAGTAGAAAGGAAGGAAAACTGGTCAAAGGTATTACTTTCTAAGAGTACAAACATGGGCTCAGGAATATCTGCCAACATGCTTTCTCGGGTGGGCGTGCATGCTTTCTGAGCAACGCGCATATAGCCAATTAACATTAGCTCTATTGCTTGGCATTTCTCTCGGTAGGCCACGTCCAAATCCCAGTGGTCGTACCCCCATTATATTTATATTTTTCAGAAAAATAATTCAATATACATGACTATTCGATGAGAAAAGAGTTTGATGGCTACTTGAAATTATTAACGGTACATGCAGCAGTCTATGCAGCAAATTTAAGAGAAAGAATTATTAGTTTAATGGATAAAATTATGGTCTCATTAGCAAACAACATGTTTAGCAAGTACGAGGCCAATGACTAATTCAAAAGTAACTATGTGGGGCTAGGTCTTATGTCATTCTTTCGTCCTCTCTAAAATGAGCTACAGATATATTTGTATCCCTGTGTGCCAACCAAATCTCCAAAGGTGATCTTGCTTGCATAATATTGATTGAAACCCCCTCAGTATATCTTTCTCAAGGAAATGAATGACTATTGGCGTTACATTATTCAGTTTTCTACCTAAATTTTATATCCAAGGCATTTGATCTAGAAGGCAAACCAGAACTGAGCGTTTGTGCTTTTAGAGGTTCGTTTAAAAAATTTTCACTCTACCGTTTGTCATCCAAGAGCTCTAGACGCTTGGAAGCTGGTGGTCTGACCTATGCAAGAACTAGTGGATGTTATTTTAAGGTTCTAACCGGATACCGAATCAGCACCATAGATCTAGTGTATCTCTTTCCAAAACCCAGCCATTTCCTCCACTACGAGCAAGTTAGGTCATGGCCACCCAAATTGGCTTGACTGTTGCCACGTGAACCCTAGGCACAAAGAGACTCCACCATCCAATGTCCATTTAGAGATGGTATGCCGTACGTAACATGTCTGTTCGTCAAATGATGAAACAGTTGTGTATCAGTCAGCATAAGATGGTTCACCTTTATTAAAGGAAGATGTAGAGTAGAGTTTGATTTGCTGCAGAGCTTTAAGCCTTGTCCAATTCTCAAAGATTGGCAGCTTTCTCAAGGAGAGAGGATATTATTTAAGTCTTTGGCCTACTAAAATTTGTTAGGTACCCAGAGATTAGCAATTTTGAGAACAAGAGTTTGATACCAAAGATCACGTATTGAAGACTTTACTTCCGCAATCAGAACTTCTCATACTTCTTAATCGTGTTGGAAAATAAATTTTGTTCTTTCAAAAAATCTCTTCCTAGAAATTGCTAAAGAATTAATATAAAATTTTAAATACAAAATAAGTAAAAAATAAAATAAGATATGAATCAAATCAGGACCGAGGCATATTAGACACTACCATAAGGATCAGATTTTGTCCCTTCGTACGCAATCTGTCCTAAGTACAACGACCCAGCTTGACTCGATGCTTCTACTACGAGCACGATCGTGTGAAGGTGCAAACCCAATGATTACCTTCAGATGTCCAAGAAAAGATTAATTGTAACAATAAAAATAATAAAATAAAAGATTTTCTGATTGATTCCTCCTTCAAACTGAATCATTGAGCCTATTTATGCTTGGCCCATAATGGCCTTAAAAGCCTAATAGCTGTTAGCCCCAAATCACGTCAGAAACAGCTTACAAAATGAATTGTTTGAGCAGTTTCTATATTGATGAACATTGCCTCCCGCAACATTCACGCAACGTCATGAACCGCGAGCATTACGAAACGCTCGTGGGCGTTCCCTTTTTTTTATATTTAAACTTTTTTTAACAATCTCCCATAAAAGTTTTAAATAAAAAAATAAAATAAAATAAATATAACAAAAATATTAGAGCATCTTATACTGCGCAATAGGTGAGGTGTCCTGTGGACTTGAACCTTACTTAGTGTTGATTGTATACATCTGAAGGAACCATAGTGGATTAGACCTTGAACTAGGTCCTTTGACTCAGACTTCTACTAATCACACACACAGTATGGATCAATTGGGTTTAAGCGGTCAACACATATTAAAGGCCTTGCGCTTAATACCTTGATTTTTTATAAGAATTCTTTAAGGTTAGTCCAAACCTTTAGTCACGACCTAATATGATGATTCTCATATAGGTGAATCCTCCAAGGGTATTTGTGATAATACCCTGCAGATAACCTACCTCGGATCCATTAAGAGTATGACTCAACCTTACACAAATTTACTTTGTCATTTTATAAGAGCACTCATCATAGGGATGTGATGAAAATTTTTTCAAAATTTGTGCTCTAACACGATCACTCAATAAGCTTCGTTTCTACCACATTGAACCTCATTCATGGGATCTTCAATCACAGAGGTTGGGTATCCACTGCTGGTGACCAAATAATGGGCTTAAGCCCCATCCCCCTCGATGAATCTAGGACTCCACTCCTAGATAATTCCTTGGTTAATTGATTTATCTACCAAATTCTTTTTAAATCCAAGAAGATAATATTATTTTTGGACTAGACCTCAAATAAGAGAATCAAATAAAGATATATTAGAATTTAATATTCAAATACAAGATAAACAATAAGTTATATATTCCAAATGAGATTATTTAGTAAATTATAGAAACTTTATTAAATCTCATGGCAATAGATTTTAAGAGACTCAAAACAGAGCATTTATATGGCATACTTTGTCACAACATCCAAGTTCATCCATTCTTTACCATTTGGTAACATAAAAGATTCACAATAGTAGGTAAGCAATAAATATTTGCCAAATACTGTCACTTTTGTCTAGTAACAAAAACACAACAATGAGATATTAAATATCGACACTATACCAGAAAATACTTATCTGGAATAGAAAAACTTTTGCATTTATGTAAGAATGCAAATATGTATGCTAGTAGCTACAAGTAAAATAATAAAATAATATAAAAATACATCTATATACAAGCACGCATATATTATGTGCACAAGTGCAAGCATGTGTGTACACACATATAATACATATGTATACACGTGTATATCATTTGGGCCTAGAATACAGCTTAGCTATGGATGTTATATGCGCATTACCGTATTGTAGTCCGACTTAGTTTCTTGGTAGGTTTGATGCATCCATATGAATACCCTACATCATACAAAGGACAATTGATTGTAGTGTACATATACCTACATAATGTGCTAATCAGCGGTAGTGTAGCATGATAACCATGGTTTAAAGTTCAACTGAAGCTCAGAAAACTATCACCAAAACGGTAATTAAAATATAGCTACTTATAGAGTTAATATAATACAAATATACCATTATTAACAAGAAAGGTTTTGAGAAAGGCACAAACTAAAGATGGAAGGAATTAGTGGTGCATCTTCACACTGCTCCATAATTAGTTCCCAAGAGTTTGTTTCCTTCCTCATGAAGGTGAACAATTTGCTTCATTTTGGATAGCCTGGCATGCAAACAATGTCTGGTGTACCTCAGATACAAAACATCAAAAGCTTTCCCGGAGTTTTGGATGTGATACATTGAATGGACAACATACCAATACTCTGTGTTCCCCATTATTACTATAAGATGCTTCTAAATTTAGAAGACCATGAACGTTCATATTGGAAAAAATATGATATAAGCAAGAAACTAATAACATTCCAAGTAAATTTACTATCATCAGTCTTGGTAATATATTTGCGGAGTGACCCTTATAGTCAATCAGCATGTATAACATCAGGAAAGATATGGAATAAATATTAAGTCAAATAAAAATTAGATAAAATTATTTGGAGTCAAGACGTAGACAAAATTTGTTGTCAACATTATATTAACACGTAGTATTTCGAGAGATAATTATGGATGATCACAATTTAGCATAGCAACATTTGCACCATTAATGCAGACATTTTAGGATGGCATAAAAACTTTATATATTGAGCAAACTCATGCAAAAGCAGAATAAGAAGATGGCTGAAAAAGTTAAATATTAGACAAAATATATGCCAAACGATTTGCTTAATTTACTGCATCAGAGATAAAGTAAACATTATAAAGATTTTATAATTAATTAAATAACTTAAATGGTACTTACAATGAAAATCTAGCAATTTCTATAAAAGAAGGAATTCTGATCCTTAGCTGTTGGAAAATATTTTTTTCTTTCAAAAAATCTCTTCCTAGAAATTGCTAGAGAATTAATATAGAAATTTAAATAAAATAAAGTAAAAAATAAAATAAGATATGAATCAAACCAAACCGAGGCATATTAGACATTACCCTAAGGATCAGATTTTTGCCCTTTTGTGAAGGTTGTTGGTGATTATCCCCCAAGGTACAATGACCCAGCTCGACCTAATCCTTCTACTACGAGCATGATCGTGTGAAGGTGCAAACCCAATGATTACATTCAGATGCTCAAGAAAAGATCAATTGTAACAATAAAAATAATATAATAAAAGATAAAAATTCTGATTAATTTTTGATTGATTCTCTCTCAATCTGAATCATTGAGCCTATTTATGCTCAGCCCATAATGGCCTTAAAAGCCTAATAACCATTAGCCCCAAATCATGTCGGAAACGGCTTACAAAATGAATTGTTTGGACCGTTTCTGAACGTTCGCAACGTTGACGCAATCTTCGAGAATTTTCAGAGATTATCAAAATAAAAAAAAATTATACAACTCAACTCAACTCATCTAAGCCTTTTTCCAATGAATCTTCTTCCTCAACTCTATTCTATTCAGGATTAACTTGATATTCAAATTATAAATAGTTATATTTTTTTATTTTTATTCATGTTAATTTAGGTCTATCTCTATCTCTATTCTTACAATGGATTATTAAAAGATTACTCTTTCTAACTGAAATATTTAAAAGGTCTTTGTTGTATATGTACAAACCATCGTAATCGATTTTCTCTTATTTTACCGTATTTTTATTTAAAAGAAAAAAAATAAAAAAAACTTATAATACCTCAAATTTAGTCTCCTCTTATATAAAAAAATCTTATAATACCTCAAATCCATTTGCTGTTCATTTAGGTCACATAATTTTGACCTACTACCAAAATTAATTGAATCAGTAGGTATGTTTGAAGCCTTACAAGATTACCAAAGCCTTAAGCTTTATAAAGGCTTCACGCAAAAGAGCGGTTTTTTACCCTTCATTCTCTTATGAATGTTAACGGAAGTTGTTTTCGAAATCAACTAACCGTTACATCGCTTATGTAGGTATTAACACAATCAAAACAAGGTCATCCGCCGACAGAAGAGATCCTCGTCAAATTTTAAAAGTCAAGTTGTCTAAATTTATGGGAACTGTTTCACTCAAACAACCAGCTGATCCTAAGAAAAAAATTGTTTTTTTTTAAGATAATTTTTTTGTAACATCTAACAACAGCATTAATAATAAACATAATAAAACAAGCTTCTCATGATGGAAAGAATCAAATGTTATCTCAGACCGAGTACTCCATTTCGTTTTTTTTTTTTTTTTTTGACCAACAGATGGATAACGAAAGGGTGAATAATATATATCAGTTTAACAGAAGAAACGAGTTCGATAACTTCCGTCTTCTTGGCACCCCTCCTGTGGCTCGCATGAGTGACGCAACGCCCATATAGCGACCAGCAATGCAAGGCTCTTACATGCCACCTGTAGGTGATTGTGCGCTTGCCTCTGCGTCCGTGTAGACGTTGGTCCTTTGAATGCGTGCGCGAGATAATTAAGAGGCAATATATTGTAGTTGTTTAGAAATGTTTGCCAATGGAAGGAGATGCATTTGCTAGGAGAAAGAGGAACCGTATTGACAAGATCAATGGCACTTTGCACCCCTTCATCCAAGGTTTGTTCCGGGGACCATTACCATTTTGATCCCAATTTTGTATAGAATGTGTTGCTGCCGAATTACTTTTGAGGAGCGTCAAGCGACAAAATGCTTCGTTGGCTTCAGAGGAATGATAGGGACCGCCTCCTTCAGCCAAAACCTGCAAGAAAAGTTTCGGACCGATGGTTCCGGCGGGGACCCTCCGACGCTCTAGTCAGTGATCTGAAGAACAGAAATTTTTTAATGAGAGAGTAGAGATTGAGTTTTTTCTCCTCGTTGGGGTCGGGCTCTTTATATACCTGTTCGGGGATCCCTCTTACCCTTCGTTGATAACAGCCGAATCACATATTCCGTTAAGATCGGCTACAGCTGCTAAACGTGTGCCATAAGTATCGGCAACGGTTCATAATATTTTGGTAACCACCCGTGATCTTAGCAAAAGAGAAACGGGTTGGCAAGCCACGTGGAATTCCTTATAGCAAGTGGATGCATATCGGCCTCTGCCGCTGAGGCCGACGTCGAGGCCGTTGCCGACGTTGTTGCCAAGGTGGGCCGTCGCCGACGCCAAGACCGACGCCGTGGTCGAAGTGGGCCGCCGCCGAGCCGATGCCGCCGACGCCGTGGTCGAAGTGGGCTATCGCCGACGCCGAGACCGACGCCACGCCGAGACCGACACCGTGGTCGAAGTGGGCCGCGGCCGATGCCAAGATCGAGTGGGCTGCGGAGGAGATGGGCCGAGGCCGACGCCGTTGCCAAGGTGGGGTCGCCGATGCTAAGACCGATGCCGTGGTCGAAGTGGGCTGTCGCCAACGCCGAGACCGACGTCATGGTCGAAGTGGGCCGCCATCGACGCCGAGACCGGCACCAAGGTCAAGGTGGGCCACTGCTAAAATGAGCCCAAGGTGAGAAGAGCGGAGTGCGCCGGACCATATGACATTGAGTTCATGATCCCTCCATCTCGTGGGTCATATGGTTTGATCAGCTGCATCAGCCGAAGGGACATCAGAGGCCAAAGCAGGGCTCCGTCAGTTTTCTTTACGGTTCTCTAATGACGTTGGATCAGCCACATCAGAATGTATCATATTGAATTAGTAATGTATCGATAAAATAATTTAAAATGACTTTACCTTATGACTGTTCGATGTTGAGCTAGGCAATTCAGCACGGTATTGGATGGTTTTGTATGATATTAGATTGGTATTGAATGATTTGAGATGGTTCGATATATTTTCCTCCAAAGAAGGATTCGACATTATTTGGTATATTTTGCTCCAAACTATCCAATTTGATATGATTAAGTCATCCTTGGCTTCAACAAAGAGGTTAGTTTTATATAAACATCGCACTAAAATTATAATTGATGATCCATGAAAATGGTGATGCTAAGCAATCATAACTATTGCTACGGAGTTTCATTCTTCGACTTGGGGATGAGGTGGCAATGCATGTCAGGATTTGGATGGCGTTCTTTTATTCTCGCAAACCTGCAAAATAACATTCAGTCACAAGGAAGGAGATGAATGCTCTCTACGAAAACCCTCCAATGCCCAAGTCAATGGAAGATTCACAGCTTCAGATATAAAGAAAAGGTTTTTTTCAAAAGGAGAATTAAAAGAGGGTCTTTTTGTTCTCACATAGAGGTTCCTTCTTTTTCTAGGGCTCTTGGGGTCCGATATTTGAGGAAAGAGAATCTGGCAAGCTGTTACCTGATTTTCATAGGACTATTATAAAAGTTGAGAGGTGATAAGGCCGAATTGGCGTATACCTTATCGGGAGGATTCGTGATCCCGCGAATTATAAAGAAGGGGAGCCGTATCATGCTCATATTTCCGTTTATGAATGATCGTTTCGGGAAGGATCTATGAGATCTTTGCGATTCAGTGATCTGATAGTCGAGATATTCGGCGTGGGCCAAGGATCGGCCAAAGAGAAGGGTCGGCCGTGATCCTAAGGTAGGCCTAGTTCATCTACCCACATTAGCCAATTTATGCAGTAACAATTTTACCCCACATCACATACCCTCCACTCTCTAGTTCGAAGTGTAGGTTGAGCATAGGGAGTAGAGTTTATGATGGCTCAATTCACTGTTGGGATTTGAATTCGTAGAGGTGCATTATGATGGCCGCATAAATACTAAGCCACCGAAATGTACTCGGCCTTGCTGAGTTTCATAGATATTAAATGCTCGGCCCTGCGAGGTTCAGAGAAATAGCCCGGCCCTGCCAAGATACAGAGATATAGCCCGGCCCTGCCGAGGTTCGAGATATACCTCGG
Source organism: Calamus simplicifolius (assembly GCA_900491605.1). Taxonomy (NCBI): domain Eukaryota; kingdom Viridiplantae; phylum Streptophyta; class Magnoliopsida; order Arecales; family Arecaceae; genus Calamus; species Calamus simplicifolius. The sequence continues at coordinate 135,992 of UESW01002542.1, read as the reverse complement.
CTCTGGCCCTGCCGAGGTTCGGAGATATATCTCGGCTCTGCCGAGGTTCAGATGAATTGGACCTGTAGGGTCAGGCTTTCATCAACATCTTGGAAAGATGGTCATTTGGAGTCACTTAAAGAAGAGTGTTTTACTATGGAGAGATTCATTACAATGAGTAAAATAGTTCAGTTCAAGAATACTTTACAGATAATATACTCAGAGATTGTCTGAGTCATTTTTCTCCTTCCTCTTTGTCTTGTGCCAATCTCCTGGATTCTTTTATCCTGACATATTTATCTGCTAGGGTCATCATGTCAGAAAGGCTGAGGGATAGTTTACTTCTAGAGTCAAATAGAAGTCTCCCTCATTTAATACTCCACCCACTAAGGCGGATATGGCCACCTCATGGTTGAGATGGTCAACCTCCAATATGGTTGTATTAAAATGGCCCAAGAAACTTTTCAGGGATTCTCCCTCTCGTTGTTTCAATTCGGAGAGGAAATCTGACTTCGTCGATAGCAGCGGCTACTGACAAATTGGCTAGTGAAGGACCAGCCAAGCTCGTCAAATGAGTTGATGGAGTTCAGCTTTAATGTGCCAAACCATACTCTGGCGGTCTCCTGAGAGTTGAGGGGAAGGACCAATACAAAATCGCATTTGAGGCTCCATGGAAAAGCATGATTGACGGAAAGCTGCTAAGATGGTCATCCGGGTCTGTTGTCCCATTGTATGACTCGATGGCAAGGAACTTGATGTGCGGGATAGCCTCATCCATAACCCTCCTGGTGAAGGGCAGATCTTGCTCGCTCGAGATTCTGGAAAGAAGGTATGCTTCACAACATCTAATTTCAGGCGCTTTTCCTAGATCTTCTGCTTAAACACCTCGATCAAGATGGCCGGAGAGGTTGGGTGGGAGATCGACATCTGGGCATCGAACTACGATGAGAAGAAATTGGAGGCAAGGAGCGAACCCGGTGAGGCCGTGGGAAGCCCCTGTCTCCAGCTTTCGGTGGAATGGGTTCCACTTCCTTTGCCCTATAGCCAGGGTGCTGCAGGAGGCTTGTACTCTCCAACTGGTTGGATGGAGGGGCTATCGATTGAATCGGTGCAGCTGCTCCATCGAGCAGTTGCTGATTGGGTGCAGTTGGGAGAGGGAATTCCTTGGAGTCCCTGCATCATTTACACTAATGCCTATACTTGCTAGACCAACATGCTGAATTGGTCCTACATGACAGGAGCCACAAGTGGCAGCGGAGCATTAGGCTGGGGCGGAGGCGAAGACGCTTGAGGGATCAGGCCTAGGGATGGCAACGGCCTGGGGATAGCCCGGGGCGATCTATACCGGTCTCCATCCCCGTTAGAAAAAGTGTTCCCATTCCTTGTCCCGTTAAGCCGTTATAGTTAAGAGATAGGAACGGAGATACCCGGCCGGGCAAACGGGTACCCATTTGCATGTTTAAATAAAAAAATAAATTATTTTATTAAATTTATAATTTATTAAAAATTAAAAAAATATTTTTTTTACGATAAAATAGATCAATCGCCAACAACCAATCGTTGATATTGATACATCTAACATATTAGCTTTAACACAGTAACAAACCAGATAGAAATGATCTATCAAATTCTAATTGCATTTCAAACATGTATATATATTGTTTATTTTTAATTTTTAATTTTTAATATATATATATATATTTAAATTTAAATATTATATAAAGCTAACGGAGACGGAATGGATAAACGGGGATGGGTATGGGTAATACCATCCTCGGGCCGTTTACCCATTTAGCCGTTAACGAAAAATCTCCGTTACCCGTTAAGCCGTTTAAACCGAAGATTTTTTGACTCGTTAGAAACGGTACCGACTGGTAAATGGGAAAATGGAGAAAATTGTCATTCCTAATCAGGCCTCTAAGAGGCGGCCTGATCGAGGGCATCTATGGCTGCCCTTTTGCGATTCACCATTTTGGATGGTTTTATTCTTTTTTGAAACCTTTTCTTCTGAGATTTCAAGTTTTGAGAGACTTGAAGCCCTTCCTCTGGCGCCAATATGTTGTTGCGAATTTTTGTTCTCCGACATGGGGATGAGGTGGCAATGCACGTCAGGATCTGGGTGGCATTCTTTCATTCTTATGGACCTGCAAAATAGCGTCCAGTCACGGGAAAGGAGGTGGGCGCTCCCCACGAAGGACCCTTCAATGCTCAATTAGTGGAAATATTCATAGCTTTAAATATGAGAAAGTTTTCTCAAGAGGAGAATGAAAAGGGGTCTTTTTGTTCTCACAGAGAGGTTCCTCCTTTTTCTAGGGCTCTTGGAGCTCGATATTTGAAGGGAGAGAATTTGGCAAGTTGTTACCTGATTTTTGAAGGGCTATTATGGAAGTTGAGAGGTGATAAGGTCGAATTGGCCTATACTTTATTAGGAGGATTCGTGATCCCGCGAATTATAAAGAAGGTGAGTCATATCAGGCTCTTGTTTTCGTTTATGGATGATCGTTTCAGAAAGGACCTCCAAGATTTTTGCAATTCAGTGATCTGATAGTCGAGATATTTGGCGTGGGCCGAGGATCGGTCAAAGAAGAGGGTCGGCCGTGATCCCAAAGTGGGCCCGGTTTGTTTGCCTATGTCAGCCAATTTATGCGGTGATGAATTGATCCCGCATCATTAACCAATGGAGTAAATGAGTGTAATCAATTTCAAGTTCGACTTAAAGACAATCTCAAGGCTAAAGTGTGAGATCAAGCAAATTCATTTGTTAATTGTCAAGCATAATTAAGCAAACTTTAAAACCAAGTTAAAATGAAGTATTTGTATTGGCATGTTGATCTTCATACATTTGGAATCACTTGAGTTGAGTTGTTCAAGTTTTAGCTTGCACGGCCCAGTGCAAAATTGATGCAAGGTCGATTATGTGTTGACCAAACTTGAAGCTCAAAATAATAGCATACTGTTGAAGGATAAAATCGTTGTGTGTTAATAATCGTGCACATGGCTAGGGCTAGCCCTGATTCATACTCGCTGTGCGACACCCGGTAGAGATAAGTCAGCCTCGGTAAGTTGGGACGCCTTAGCCCCTCACCGAGCCAAGGATTCCCAAGGCGTGGATCACATCTCTCGGCCCTTTCGGCCGAACTATATCATCTCTCGGCCCCTCTAGCCGAGTTGTATCGTCTCTCGGCCCCAGCCGAGCTATGTTATCTTTCGGCCTCTCTAGCCGATCTCTTCCATCGCTCGGCCTAGCCCGAGCGATATCTATACCTCTACGAAATTTGGTACGAAAGAACTTGAATTCGTAAGATTCCAAACAGAAATCATATCCGGGAGTGGCCTAGGATCCGCGAGAGTGGCCTAGAGCCCTGGAGCCTATGTCCTCGCCAAATCTCGAGACATCAACAAGCTCTCCTAGCCGTCGATCCTCTAACCAACAGGATACGGTTTCTACTAACCTCATAACAAACTGGATTCAGATCCTAACAACTTTCGGACCCACGACGCCCCCCAGGGAATCAGGTGATCCTCTATAAATAGAGTCGTCTGCCGACTCCTTAGGTATGTGCACTTGCTCACTGGTACCCTCTCTCCTTCTGCCTTAGCTTCCGCCATTAGCGCTCTGCTCAGAGCCTTGGAGGGACTCTTTAGTGAGAGCCTTCTCCTCATTTTTGTTGATTGCCGATCCTCACTGACTTGAGCATTGGAGAGTCTTCCGCAGAGGGCCACCCTCAACGCCTCTCGCACTAGGACTGTTTTGCAGGTCCGCCCAGGAGGAAGCCCGTCTCGAAGCCCGATTACGTTCGAGTCGGAGGACAGATTTCGACAGCAACACATACCATGAAATAATTTTTTAGGAGGCAAATTAAAAATAATAAACTTTGCTTTGAGATTATACTATGAACATTACTTTAAGGTTACACATATATCATGAATGTTGTATGAGATAAAAAAAAGGTTTTCAAAATTTCAAAAATTTATTTTATAATTATATATCATAAACTTTGTTTAGAGATTATGTATATACCATGATCCTTGCAGAGGCAAAAAGAGTTTTAAAATTTTTAGCAAGGGAGGGGGCTGTGGTTCCCTACTCCCCGCTAGAATTTGTATTCAATGGCCGGTTATATGATAAATAGTAAGCACACTCTGTATAATGTTCCCTTGGCTCAAAATTTGTATTCAGTGTCTGGTTATATGCTAACTAGTATATACACTATGTATAATGTTCCATTATGATGATGAATTTTATCAAACCAAGAGTAGTTAAGCTCATTCTTTGTCAAGCTTAACTAAAATTTAATTCAAAACCTTTGAAGCAAATTCATTCTTAGTTCTATTTTAATTAAGTCAATCATGATTTAAGCTTGCTTATCTCTTTTCGAGCTTGAGCTGTTTAGATTAGTTGACAGCTTGAAGTTGAGGGACAAGATAACACTAGATGCATATTTTAAAGAAGTTGGATAGGCATTTACTAAGTGCAAGATACTCAAAGTTTGAAGATCCAATCATATTTATTTAAATCATTACCCATATCTACTCAGACAAGTCACAAAATCGTTAGATAGCCTCTACACAAAGCCACTAAGTAAAAGAACCATTGTCTTCTTATATTGCATAATAATTAAATTTTTTTATGTGAAATTTAATTTCTTAAGACTTAACAAATACATTCACTTCCAAGTTTTAAACTAAGATATCTATGTAGTGAATAAGGATTCTATCTGACCAAGCCAAACCTAACTAGCTGTGTCTTTTTCTACCAAGGATGCATTTGGTATAGGACTAAAAAAGGCAAAAAATTTATTCCTATAATCTTTCATTCTGTTTTGAAAATGTTTGGTATAGAGTTTAATTTTTTTTAAGCGAAAAAAATCTTTCATCTCTTATTCTCCAAAATGTTAACTTAAAGAAGAACAGGTTAACTGGAGGAAAGACAACAGTTACTATGTAAATAATTCCTAACCCCCCCCCCCCCCCTCCCCCCCAAACAAAAAAAAAAAAAAAAAAAAACACACACACACATAGATATAATATATGCTAATAATAACATTATATATTATAATAAATTTAATATATAATATTTTTTATACACACATTTTTTTTACATTAACCTTATTTCAAACAAGATTAACAGTTGCATCTATAATATTTCATTCTCTATTCAGAGATAAAACGAAATATAGTTAAACAAAAAAAAAATTACATTGGTAAAAGTTACTCTGGTGAATGTTCATTTCTATATATATATATATATATTTAAGCCCCATCTCAGATGCACCCAAGAGTCTATTTCATTATGGGTATCTGAAGCCAATTTAAACCACAGATAACCTACTTCAAGCATTTAAAGGAGATTCAAGGCTGTGGTCCCATGGACCGTGCAAGGAAGGGAAGAAAGTGAATGGAAAACTTATTTCCTACTCTTGCGTATTTGGAATATGATATCATCGTTTCAGTGGCTTTTTCATGCTGAACGCCATCTGTTGGGGACCCATTGCCTCCTCTATTCGACGCCAGCTCTGTAAGATTCTATACCGTAACCTCATATATATATATATATATATATATATATATATATACCTCCTCTATTCCACGCCAGCTCTGTAAGATTCTATACCGTAACCTCAAAATATATATATATATATATATCATAGTTGTCAGACCTGGTCCGGATATTGACCGACCAAGGGCTTGGGTCATCGGATCACTGGTTCAACCATCGGGTCATCGGTTGAACCATCGATCATTTTTAATATAAAAAAATATATATTAAAAATATTATTTTTAATAAAATAAACATATGAATATTAATTTTTACGATCTTCTTTTTTTCAGAAAAAAAAAAATCTTTTTTGTATCTTATTTAATCTTAAAATTTGCTTACTTTCAATTTATGTACCCATTTAGTCTAATTTAACTTTTTATAAAAAAAAATTAAAAAAATTCCTATCCGAGTTTTCTTTATTTTCATTATTTTCTCTCTGTGTCTCTACTTTTCCGTCTTGATTCCTATAAATTTTTTTTTAATTTCTCCTCTCATCAATGTTTTCTTTGCATGATCTCCTTTTCTTTCTTCATAAAACTTGCGAACGTCCCAATAAAGAAAAAGTTACCATAAACTCTGAGGAATTTGAAATGCCAAAGACCAGAAAATTTGAAACAGCATTGATAAACCCATGACCCAGTTCAAGCCAGGTTGATCGTCGGTTCACGAGTGAACCGGATGGGTTGACCGAATTATTCTGGGTCTCTTATATATCCAATTTTATATAAAAATCGGACCGATTTAGCCTTCGGGTCCCAATTCAATCGGTTCAACCGATCGATCCGATCCGATTTAACAACTATGATATGTATACATTTGAAGACTGTGCAAAATGCTCGGTTAAAAAATAAAATAAAAAATAAAAGGGACACTGAAGAAATAAGTTCCTAAAATAACTTAACAATAATTGAGAAAATGACTTGCATTGACTTTGGCCCGAGGGCAGATGAGGTCACTTGAAAGAAGTGAACTCTTGCTCAGCCCACTTAAAACAAGCCACCAGAGGGACACTTGCTGAACCAACCACTCTAGATTCCTGTCCATGGAATCATAAAACAGCGGCAGCGGCAGCAGCAGAGGGAAAGGTAGGCTTAACAAATGGTGATGCGCCATTGAAGATTATAAAACGTTACACGTGCTTGCTTAGGCTCGGTTAGGTTGGGTGGGGTCCTTTTCTTATAGTGGGTGGGCACCCTCGTCAGGTGGGGCCGGGGAGCAGGGCGTGATCCGCATTGGCCAGGTCCCGGGCGGTGTGGCGGGCCCGCCCATCCGATTGGAGGCCCAACTCGTAGTTGTAGGCCCCCACTTGTCCTTCTCCTTGAGGCGGCCGGAGCAGGAGGTGCGCCATGATGGAAGGCCGGTGCGGGCCCACTCTCTCGGGTGCCACGCCGTAGTAGGGACCACCCTGCAGTGGTCCCCCGCTGGACCATCAACGCCTTCCACTCGCTCGCTGGCACGTGTCAGTTACTGTACGTCTCAGTCACATGCCTGGTAAAGGAGGTGACTTTTGCTCCTGCCATGCAACCATGACACCGCAAATGAGTGCACACAGATGTTATTGACCAAGATATACTCTCTCTCTCTCTCTCTCTCTCTCTCTCTCTCTCAAAGTTTTACTCAAAATTATTTTAATTTCTAAACAATTAATTCCTTATATTTTAAAATTATCACATTTTTACTATTTAATTATTTATAATAAATTTAAATTAATCAAATAATTAATATATTATTCTGATGCAGTTGTATAAACTATCATTTATTCTACGTTACAAGTTGTTATGAGTTTAAATAATAATTTATATGTTTGTATTAAATAATATATTAATTATTTTATTATATTTTTTTTAGGACAAACGAATGATCACATTATTTTACAGTGAGTCAAATTTGATATCTAAAATTAAATTTTATGTAGGTACAAGAGGGTACATGTCTTTCTGCTTTCAGCTTAAAAAATCGGAGTAATGAGCCACAAAGATAGCAATCTAGTCTGCTGTTGAGTTAACTTTTCGATAGATACTGTAAACATTCTGAAAAGTAGACTAATATCACGGATCAAAGAATTGGTTGGTAAACAATCACAAGTGTCATATCGGAGTCAATAAATACCAGTAATAGAATACTCCTCAATAAGAAAACCGCGGCGTCAAGGCTATGAGTGGCATAGGAGATACCTGTCCAAGCAGCATAAAGCTCGACAAGAGAAACAAAGGAGTCAAAAAAACTGAATTCCTTTGCCATCAATATAGCCCCATTAGACTCACGAATCACAAAAGTCAATCCAACAAATCTGCCTCAAACATTATTTTATCTATTTTAACTGCATATAATGACTTAAAAGTTGAAGGATTATACTGTAGCAAATTTCTTGAATTTTGAGTGAAAGGTTGCAGATTAAAAGTATGTTTTCTTTGGTATAAATGGTTAAACTTAATAAAATGTCTTTTTTTTTAATAGAACCGTTGGTAGGCTAATAGTTTCGAGATTAATTTAACTAGGGAGACAGTCAAGCTCGAATATTTTGAAAGTGTTGAGCGAGAGCTCCAAAAATAAAAAAGCGCTTGGCTTGGCTAAAGAAAACGCTCATTGGAGTTCAGCTCAGTCACACTCACATGGCAACGGAGACGAACGCGCCCTGTCACGGTATCAGAACCCGGGTCATGTGCTTCACCTTGTTTGAAGAGAAAAATGATATGAATCTCTTAAAAGTTTGGGCTACGCCCACATATACTCACGAAGAGGGTCAAAAAGTTCACTACCAATCTCTCTCGTATGAAAGCACGATAGAAGAATGCCAACCATAAGGGATGATGACACAAGCTCAGCGAATTGATGAGGCAAGGCAGCATCCTGGTTGCATATAACTCGGTATCAACTTCTGGACTAGCTAGAATGCATCTCAACGTGATTTGCTAACACTATCTTCTAGCTAATTAAAGCACGCCTCATGCATCTAAGCTTGCTGGAATGAACTTATAAGACTAGGCCTAGCCAAAAGAAGTAATTTCCACTCTGCATATATTAAAATGTTGGATCACCAAATTCATTATCATCCATTAGCAAATAAACACATAGATCCAAGTGATTAAATTAATTTACTTGCCTTTGATTGCACTAGACTCAAACCTTGGTTTCAATCAGAATTAGATAAATTGTCTTGGTAAATCTTAATTTTAACTACCGTGCTAATTCTTTCAGACCATTAATGATATTCCCATATGGTATATATACTTGTTCCAATCCAAAATAGTCCAAAATGTTTCATCAAATAACAAAAGGTCCAAATTCGAGACACGACGCAAGACTTGAAGAGCAAGATACAACACCAACTCAAGCGCGGTCCAATCACATAAATCCGAGCAGATGCCCACTCCACCCACGGTTTCATATTGGAGAGCCCTTGGGAGGACCATATGTGATATCCAACACTTGCAAGTCTTAGGTAGTGTTTGATAGAAAAAAATATTATTCATGGATAAGTGTATAAAATAGAGTTTGTTTCTTGGCTATCCCTAGGAATATCCCTTGGCTATCCCATTGATCATATCAAATGCAAAAAGGTAAATCCATAGGATAACTTTTTTTTTACTCTTATTTGGAGGGATAACCAGCTATTCTTGCATTTTCTAGAGAATAAATTGAGGAAATATCTCATGGTTAACCATGGATTATCCCTTTGGTTAACTTTATTCCTAACTATCCCTTATAGTTATGACTTTTGAGAATAAGAGGAAATATATATCCATGAATAAGTGTACGGGATAGAGTTTATCCCCTAGCTATCTCTAGGGATTTCCCTTGACTATCCCTGATCATATCAAATGCAAAAAGGTAAATTCATAGGATAACTTTTTTTACTCTTATTTGGAGGGATAACCAACTATTCCTGCATTTTCTAGGGAATAAATTGAGGGAATATCCCATAGTTAACCATGATTAACCATGGATTATCCCTTTGATTAACTTTATTCCTAGCTATCCCTTATAGTTATGACCTTTGAGAATAAGAGGGAATATCTAGAAAATATTCCCTCTTACCTCCTATTTTAAACACTATCTTAAAGGTAGTGGAACCCTTTCCCCACTTCATCTCTACTCTGGGGTCCGTTGTGCACCCACCATATGAACAAAAGACACCAGAACCCTCGACACCTTTCCCCACAAAAAGCTGACCCAAATCGACAAGGATACTGCATTAAAAATGAACATACTTTTTTGGTTCGACGCATGGGGAGTCCTTGGGACTCAATGATGCAGGGTACTAAGAGTCCAATTATCCTGGAAATAAAATCCTAGCATCGGCAAGATATGAGAACCAAGAAGACCTTGGAAAGCAGGGGACAAGCCATGGTATGGGCTGTTGGATTGGTGAGACTTCCACCATGGAAAAAGCTTCCTTCACTACCAATCAGCTGCCCGTTGTGGCCCACCGTGGAGTTCCCACATGTTGGCTTGCCTCCTGTCATCTCTTTTCGACTTTTCTTTTTGTGTCACCACATGGAACTTATCCAATCTACATGAATTTTTATCCTCAGCAGCTTACTCGATTTATGAACTTTTAACTTTTCTTCAGTTGGTCAGACCACCTTTTATGATGGTGGAACGCAACAGGTGTTGGCATTTCTCGGTCGTTGCTTTTATGAGTTCATGCACACCTTGTTCCTTCTCCAATTATAATTTGTTTCAAATCATAGTTTTCTAATTCACTGAAGCAGGGTGAACTGTCAATTAATAAAAGCCATGTGATTATAATTAATTCGGCTTAATACAATTCAAACGTTTGAGTAGATTATGAACTCTATTGGAAGATTTATTCAATTAATTCCATTTTGAAATGTGCTTCTATATAACCTATCACGTGTACTTTAATAAAAACAGGCTGATTTTTCAACAGGTATTTAATAAATCAAGACTAAATTTAGTGTTACAAATGTAAAATTGATATATACGAACTTTCCCGTCCTACTTTAAGGAGACCAAATAAATTATTGAGGAACAAATTGTTAGTAATGACCTTGGATCCAGACAACGCAACCATGTTAAATTAATTTATGATTTAATTTATTTAAGGAGGCATGCTAAATTAATTTATGATTTAAAACTCTAGATTAATAGCTTATGCAATTTAAGCCATAGACTCAGAAAAGCTGGATGTTAAAATGATTCAAAGGGCTCCAATCAATCCGAGCTTGGCCAAAGAATGATAGCTAGCAATAGACGCCCCATCATGCAAGCATGAGAGTGCTGCCGCCGGTACGACAACATGGGATCAGTGCGTAGTATTCGAATTGGCTGGATCCAAATGCAAATGCTACTGGCAACCCGGTTTCTGTAAGAAATTTTAGGATCTCATACGTAAACTTTAAAATATCAAATAATAATAAAATAAAAATTATTATCATATCTCTTTCTATCATAATTTATGCAAAAGCTATTATTATCCTCAAGAAAACCAAAACTGGTCTTTCTTTTCTTACTCCTATGATGTTCTTAGTGAAAAAATTGATTGCAGATATTAGGAGAGAAAAGGAAACCTACTCTATTGATAATAAAATCCTAATAGGCTCTTTGATTATGAAATACCATTTAAATTTAGATCTCGCATAAATCGCCAACCATATCAATTAATAAAAGTGCACTCAAATTCAAACCAAATGGATCACATTTGAATTAAAAGTAGACTAGCCTTGCTTGTATCATTGAAGCAAATTTGTTTAACTAATTTTATAAAATTAAAATTACTAATAATTAATGGTAATATGAGACAATTTTCAACAACTTCATCTGCAATCAACTACATCATATGAAAACATTATGTAACGATCCGAGCCCCGAGCCCGCAGCATCCATGAACTCGTTTCGTTACAAGAAAGCAAGATGGACAAGGTTCACACCAACTTGGGCCATCACAGCCAAAAAAGAGATTCAATTGGTACTGTCTATCTTCCTTAACCGGTTATAAACCATACAACCAACTCTCAATTTTTCGATGTGGAACTATTAGGAGGAACATTACAATCTACCCCTCTTAGAGAGGTGACATCCTCGTCGTCAAGGGCAATTGATCACAACCACCAGGCAGACAGGATTCTAGAGATAGCCCCCACAGGTTCAAGAGGTGGCTCCCATCGATGTAGCACTTTATTCTGTATGACACTTAGCTCCTGCACTTTCGACCAATGCGTAGCTCTGATACCATATTGTAACGATCAGACTCTGGGCCCACGGTACCCACGAGCCTGTTTCGTTACAAGAAAGCAAGATGGACAAGGTCCACACCAACTTGGGCTACCACAGCCAAAAAAGAAATCCAATTTATACTTGTTCATCTTCCTTAATTGGTTATAAACCATACAACCAACTCTCAATTTTCCGATGTGAAACTATTAGAGGCATCACACATTCCTTATGTATATCTCTCCTTACAAGGCTAATCTCTCGAATCCTTCGAGCTTGGCCCACTCGATGCATGCCGTTCAATAATATCCCAAGTAATCATACTTGTGAAAAAAGTCTTCCTACACTGCGCGCATGTAACCGCGTATGTGATATAAAAAAGGATAAAAATATCCTTGGATATATGCATGCGATGCAGAAAAAGACCAATCACCGCGCGCACGGTGCATACGTCCTGCACCACGCATGGTGCACAAAGAGCTTTCCCATGCCTGTCATATTCTTCTCCAAACGCAAACAATCCAACCATCTGCAAGACACTGTGATAGATTCAAGCCCAACACGAGCCCAGCACAATAACTGATTTGTGACACGACCATACATTATCTAGAGTGAATATCTAAGTAACATTAACCAAAAAAAAAATCATAATATCATTAATAAATATATTTTTATTGTAGCACTCATACTGATTTAAAGCAATTAACAGTAATTTAACTAAAAAAACTGATTAAAGTGGTGAAATTAATATGAATTTTGAAAAGACAAAATCAGAAAAGCTAATTCAATTTTAGCAGCGAAGAACATCATTAACGTTGAAGAAAAACAATTTCTTACCAAAATCAAGGAAAATTCCATATTGGAATTATATGTAAAATGCTAGACCTAGCAGTCCACTATAGTTTAAAAGAAAGGGGGCAACAACAAAGTTCTTGGGTCTGGGGTTATCTGAAATTCTGCTGGTATGAACATTACAAGCATCATTACTGACTATTGACAAAAAAACTGTTGGCAGGAATGTCAATTTTGTCATCTGCATCCTTCTTGGCATAGTATCTCCGGTACAAGGAGTCCACCTGAGTAAGGTAAAATGTTCCCGGATAAAGTAGGGTTGTGTCTTTGCTTGTCACAAAATCCTTTGCTCCATACCGGTTCTCCATCAGCTTCATTGTCTCAGCAAAATTTTCAGGTGGAAACTGAATGACAGACAACTAGGCTCAGCACGTGATTCAAACTAGAATGAGCAGATAATTAAATAAACATAAACTAACAATCTCTATCGGATCATAGCCAGTAATTTCTAATATGATCACGAAGACAAGGCAAGTTACAAAATGAAGTATGCAGGCTAATGAAAGAAGCAAACTCCTCCCATTCAACCATGCATGTAAATGAATTCCTCTAGACTTGTCTATCATGTCTTACATAGATGGTTCTTGCAATGCTCTGAAGCAGGCCAAAAAAATGGATCACATTTTTTCCCCACAGCAATAACCGCTTTGGAAGCAATTTCAGCAGAAGTTTTAGGGAACTGGTTTTAAACCTTTCTTATTATTTTTGAGTACAAAGAACTTTTTGAACTTTCTATGGTCCCTACGCCATGTCTTGCACCAAACCTATATTTTTGTCAATTATGTGGATTTAATCAGTTTGCATTACAAGAAAACCTTGAAGAAGATGATATATGAATCCCTTGGTGATGGTAATTCATCATTCAAAACATCATAACAATAACAGGCTTTATTCAATTTATTTGGCATTTGGTTAACAAATACATAGCTCTCCAACCGTTTAAGATGGAAAGAGACCCCTTAGCTAGGAAACTTTGCGGTCATATTGTAAACTCCAGAAAAAGCCTGTCATGTTTTGATTGCAATTAAAAAGAAAAAATTAGATCATAAACAAGGCTAAGTGACAGCACTCCTATATCAAGTAAGGTACCTTAAATGTTATTGATTGAGCTTAGTAGAACAAACCTGCTTCAGAAGACACTACAATTGAGCTTGATCTTAAACTATGTCCACTGAAGAAGTATGCAATGATAAACAGAATGGACCCTTACTCAAAAGTAATGAATGATTCAACAAAATCTTGGGAGACGTCTTAGGACAGCATTAGAGAATATATTATCTAATCAAATGTAAGATTTGATCAATCCTTGAAGTATTGGATTCCACTTGATTGCTCAACCCAGTAAAGGCAACAGGAAATATACAAGAGGTTGTTCATAGCTATGAAGCCTGTCATGCCATGCAACCTTTTGTGTCTAGGGATCTGACTCAGCTGTGGAAATAATAAGTAAAACAAATGTGCATAATTTGTTGGAAAGCAATTGAGTTTACAGGATTGTTTGGTTGACAAGATTTTGTAAAACAAGTTTACAGAAAACACAAAATGAATGAGTTTTACAAAATTGATTGTTCCATTGTTTGCCATACCTGTTTTGCCAAAACTGGTTGAGACATTAAACCTGAAAAATGAGTTTTTCACTAAAAAAAAAAAAAGAGGTTTTATGAAAGGTATGCCCCCCTATCTTTCATAAAACTTGTTTGACAGATAATTATGTTTTATGATTTTCTGTTTTAGAAAAACTCACAGATAAATAAACCCCTAAGTTTAATAGTGATGCACCTAAATTTATTTATGCAGAACATTGCAATCATATTCCAAAGAAAACTTAGTCCACCAAGGTAACTTGTTTATCTTTCATCTTTTTCCTACCCTGTTCCATTAGTAGTGAACTTTGAATCTAACTGCTGAATCACTGACTTCTCTAAGATACCCCAAGAGAAAAGGAAAACCTTTTCTCAGAAGCTTCTCCTGGGTGTAAGAATTCTCAATCTATATAGAGGGAATAGAAAATATAGCAGTGCAGAAGTGAGGGAACATATCTAACACAAAATTAAACGAAAAGAAAGTCAACGTATACCTTGACTACAAATTTTCCACAGGATTTCAGTATGATGGAATTGTTGACTTTTGCCGTTTGAAAAGTTAAAAATAAAAAAAAGGGAAGCTGCTGTTAAGGCCCCACGCGAGCATTTAAAGCTCGTGTGGGACGCTAGCTATCCGAACGCTCGCCAGCGAGCTTCGCGGAACACTCGCGAGCGTTCCATGATTTCCAGAAACGCTCGAGCGTTTGCTCGAGCGTTCCGCTATTCCTTCCGTTTGGGAAGGAACGGTCACAAGGAGAAACGGTCAATTTTTTTTTAATATAAATATATGGATAAAGTAAGGAAAATTAGTAGTGAACATAGAAGGCAGAAAATAAAATCCTTAAAAATCCCGTTTCTACAAATTCTGTTGCTGAAAATCCTTGAAGATCCTGTTGCTGCAAATTCTTTGAAGATCCTGTTGCTGCAAATTCTGTTGATGCAAATCCTTGAAGATTCTGTTGATGCAAATCCTTGAAGATTCTGTTGCTGCAAATCCTTAAAGATTTTGTTGCTGCAAATCTTGATGCTATCTTAACAAGGAGTCTCAACAAGGAAATCTGTCTCAACAAACTACCGGTAGTAAAAGATTTATTTAATTATTTTATTATTATATTTGGGCATCTGAAGAATCACTGGGTTTGAACCTCCACCCGATCGTGCTCACGGTAGGAGGATCGAATCAAATCAGGTCATTATACCTTGGGGACAATTCGCCAACAACTCGCACGAGGGGGCAAAAACTTGTCCTTAGGGCAGTGTTTAACACGCCTCGACCAGTTTGATTCCTTTTAATTTTAATTTTAATTTAAATTTTGAGTATAAATTTTCTGATTAATTTTCTAGCATTTTTCTAATAAAGGAATTTTGCAAAAGGAAAAAAAAATAATTTTTCTAACAGCTAAGGACAAGTTTTTCTCTCATTAGAAATTGCTAGATTTTATTATAAGTAATTTCATTAAAACAAAGGAGTTTTGAATTTAAAATTTAAAATTCAAATTTGAAATTTAAATTAAAAAAATAAAAATAAAATTGACTTATTTGAGTTAATTTTTGTTTAGTGGTTTTATTATTGTTGTAAATAGTTTCTAGATTTAATTCTTTTTAATTTAAATTTAAAATCTAGAAATATTTGGAAAATCATTAATTTGAAAAATTCAAATACTTTTTGGTTGTGCAGAACGAATTAAGAAACCAATTTTTTCAAAATGGGTTCTGATGATCTTAGTGCAATTAAACCAGAAAAATTTAATGGATCATTCTTTAGGAGGTGGCAAAGTCAAGTGAAATACTGGCTTACCACTTTAGGTTTATTTTCTGCCATAGAATTATCAGATCCCAAATCTAATAGTCAACAAGGTTCTTCTAGTATAGTTGATACCTCATCATCATCAAAAATACTCCAAGAAATAGATTTTCATTGTAGACATAGAATTTTAAGTGCCCTATCTGATAATCTTTATGATGTCTACCTTCCTACTAAAACTGCTAAGGAACTATGGGATGCTCTTGAGGTTGAATATGGGATGGTTGATGCTGGTCTAGATAGATTCACTATCTCAAAATTTTGAAAGTACATAATGGTAGATTTCAAACCCATTAGCATTCAAATTCATGAATTTCAAGATTTTCTTAGAAAGTCAGAATTGACTGGTTGTAGTTTTTCTGAAAACTATAAGGTCCAAGCCTTAGTAGATTCCCTTCCACCTTCTTGGTCATCTTTACTCGAGAGCTTAGCCATAAGCAAGGTAGTTTGACCCTAACAGAAGTGATTAACTCTATTAGGATTGAAGAAGAACACCGGCTTAAGATCAATCAAAATCAAAAGAGCTACCTTGGACCTAAAATCAATCTGACCGAGTCAAATCCAACTCCAAATCAATTCAAACCTAGGAGAAAGAATTTTAAGAAGAAATTTCAATCTAAATGCAACCAATCATACAAACCTCCTCAGAACCGATCAAATCAGAATCGACCGAATCAGAAGTCAAAAAATTATAAAGGCACATTCTGCTTTGTGTGCGGAAGGACAAATCATGTGGCGAAGGACTGCTACCACCGAAAGACTGAACCATTGAGGAAATCATCTAAACCACAAGTTAACGTGGTTGAAAGTGGTGCTGAGCCTTCTTTCAGGTCGATAAATTCAAAATTCTTAATTAACTCAACCCAATCTTCTTGTGATTGGTGGCTTGATTTAGGAGCTAATGTTTATGTTTGTTTTGATCGCTCCTGGTTCTCCACCTTTCAGGAATCAAGTGGAGGAGGTGTGACACTTGGGAATAACTCTTCAGCACAAGTGCTTGGGAAAGGTCAAGTGGATCTAAAGATGACATCTGAAAAAATCCTGGTCCTTCATGAAGTGCTGTTAGTTCCTAGTGTTAGAAGAAATCTGATTAGTGGATCTCTTCTTATATCTAGAGGATATAAAATTGTTCTAGAGTCAAATAAAGTTGTAATTACTCGTAATAATGAGTTTGTTGGTAAAGGTTTTGTATGTAAAGGTCTTTTTAAATTAAATGTATCCTCTAAGTTATCTAATAAAAGTTCTTTTCTTTTTAATGTTGAATCTTCAAATGTTTGGCATAGTAGGCTTGGTCATATGAATTTTGATCGTATTCATTACATGACAAATCTTAATCTAATTCATAAGGTTCATATTGATAGAAAGTTTAAATGTGAGATTTGTATTCAAGCTAAGATGCCTAGAAAACCTTTTAAATCAGTAAATAGGAGTTCAACACTTCTTAAATTAGTCCATAGCGATGTATGTGACTCTACCAAGTTTCCTACATGGGGAGGAAGTCGTTACTTTGTAACATTCATAGATGACTTCTCAAGATATTGTCACATATATTTGATAAAATCTAAGGATAAAGTATTAGATAAGTTTAAGATTTATAAGGTAGAAGCTGAAACCCAAACTGAGAAAAAGCTTAAGAAATTTAGATCAGATCGCGGTGGTGAATATACTTCAAATGAAATGACTCTATTTTGTCAAGAATATGGGATTATTCATGAAGTTACACCACCATACTCTCCTCAGTCTAATGGTGTAGCTGAACGAAAAAATCGTACATTAATGGATATGGTTAACTCAATGTTAATAAGTTCAGGCGTACCTAAGAACTTGTGGGGGGAAGCTCTTTTAGCTGCATGTTATATTTTAAATAGGATACCCTTTAAGGATAGTCCTAAAACACCTTTTGAGCTTTGGAAAGGTAGAACACCCAGGCTTGATTATCTTAAAGTGTGGGGATGCTTAGCTAAGGTAGGAATACCTGAACCCAAGAGAAGAAAAATAGGACCTAAAACTGTAGATGCTATCTTTATAGGTTATTCCTTAGATAGCAGTACAAATAGGTTCCTAGTGATAAACTCTGATATAAGTGGCATCTCAAATAATACTCTTATCGAATCTAGAGATGCTACTTATTTTGAAAATGTTTTTCCTTTCAAGAATCAAGTACCAAATCAACTCTCTTCTAATCCTTACTTGGTTCATGATTCTATTGAAGCTGGGTTCTCTAATGAGTCAAGGAAAAGAAAAAGATCTAATCCTAAAGGTGAACCTTCTGAACTTAGAAAAAGTTCAAGGATAAGGAAAGAAAAAGATCTTGATGAAGGTTTCTTTACTTTCCTAGTCGAAGGTGAACCTTCTTCTTTTTCAGAGGCGATGTCTTCTCCTGATGCTCCTTTTTGGAAGGAAGCTATCCTTTCTGAATTTAATTCAATCTTACAAAATGAAACTTGGATCTTATCGGATTTACCCCTGGAAGCAAACCTTTAAGGTGTAAGTGAGTATTTAAGAAGAAATTTAGACCTGATGGTTCAATAGAAAAGTATAAGGCTAGATTAGTAGCCAAAGGGTATAACCAAAAGAAAGGGTTAGATTTCTTTGATACATATTCTCCTGTAGCTAGAATAACAACCCTAGAGCACTTCTTGCTATTGCTTCCATTCATAAGTTAATCATTCATCAAATGGATGTGAAGACTGCGTTCCTAAATGGAGATCTTGAGGAGGAGATATATATGGAACAGCCTGAAGGTTTTGTTGTAAAGGGACAAGAAGATAAGATTTGTAAACTTATCAAAGTCCCTTTATGGTCTTAAACAGGCTCCTAAACAATGGCATAAAAAATTTGATCAAATTATTCTATCTTTTGGATTTCAAATCAATAATCATGATAAGTGTGTGTATTCTAAGATCGTCGATAATGATTGTGTAATCCTTTGCTTATATGTCGATGATATTTTAATTTTTGGAACATCTCATGAAATTATTTCAAGTGTTAAATCTTTCCTCTCTTCTAAGTTTGACATGAAAGATTTAGGTGAAGCGGATGTAATCCTAGGGATGAAGCTTATCAAGTCCCATGAAGGGATAGCTCTCTCTCTCTCATTCTATAGAAAAAATGATCAAGAAGTTTGGTTATTCCAATCTTAAATCAATATCTACTCCTTTTGATCCTAGCTTTCACCTAAAGAAAAATTTAGGTGACCCAATTAATCAATTAAAGTATTCTCAAATTATAGGATCTCTCTTGTATGTAGCAAACAGAACAAGACCTGATATTGCCTATGCTGTAGGAAGGCTGAGTAGATATAATCAAAATCCCGATCAATCTCATTGGGTAGCCTTAGAAAGAGTGTTCCGATATTTAAAGGGAACACTTAATCTCTCTTTGATGTTCACTGAATACCCTGAGGTGGTTGAGGGTTACAGTGATGCTAATTGGGTCACTGATTCTCATGATTTAAAATCAACTACCGGATACATTTTTCTTCTTGGCGGTGCTGCTATTGCCTGGGGATCCACTAGGCAAACTATTATTTCTAGAAGCACCATGGAGGCCGAGTTGATAGCTCTGGATACCACTTGTAATGAGGCAGAGTGGATAAAAAATCTAATATTAGAGCTACCTTTGGTACCTAAGCCAGTTCCAGCTATACCTATCCATTGTGATAATAATGCCGCAATTGAACTGACAAATCAAAAGAGTACCAATAAAAAGATGAATCGCCATATACGGCTTCGTCATAAGTCTATAAGACAACATAAGAAAAATGATGTTATCTCTTTGGAATTTGTCAAACTTGAGAAGAATTTGGCAGATCAATTAACCAAAGGATTATCTAGGAGTGGAGTCCTAGATTCATCAAGAGGGATGGGGCTTAAGCTCATTATTTGGTCACCAGCAGTGGATACCCAACCTTTGTGATTGGAGATCCCATGAATGAGGTTCAATGTGGTAAAAACGAAGCTGATTGAGTGATCGTGTTAGAGCACAAATTAAAAAAAAAAATTTCAACCCATCCCTATGATGAGTGCTCTTATAAAGTGATAGTAAATTTGTGTAAGGTTGAGTGATTCTCTTAATGGATCCGAGGTAGGTTATCTGCAGGGTATTAGTCACAAATATCCTTGGAGGATTTACCTATATGAGAATTGTCATATAAGGCCGTGACTAAAGGTTTAGGCTAACCTTAATAAATTCTCATGAAAAATCAAGGTACTAAGCGCAAGGCCTTTAAGATGCGCTGACCGCTTAAATCCAATTGATTCATGCTGTGTGTGTGATTAGTAGAAGTCTGAGTCAAGGACCTAGTTCAAGGTCTAATCCACTATGGTTCCTTCAGATGTATACAATCAACACTAAGTGAGGTTTAAGTCCACAGGACACCTCACCTATTGCGCAGTATAAGATGCCCTATTTTTTTTAATTTTATTATTTTTTTTATTTTATTTTATTTTATTTTTAACTTTTGTGGGGGATTGTTGACTTTTGCCGTTTGAAAAGTTAAAAATAAAAAAAAGGAAGCTACTGTTAAGGCCCCACGCGAGCATTTAAAGCTCGTGTGGGACGCTAGCTATCCGAACGCTAGCAAGCGTTCGCGGAACGCTCGCGAGCGAGCTTCGCGGAACGCTCGCGAGCGTTCCGTGATTTCCAGAAACGCTCGAGCAAATTTTTTTTTAATATAAATATATGGATAAACTAAGGAAAATTAGTAGTGAACATAGAAGGAAGAAAATAAAATCCTTAAAAATCCCATTGCTACAAATTCTGTTGCTGAAAATCCTTGAAGATCCTGTTGCTGCAAATTCTTTGAAGATCCTGTTGCTGCAAATTCTGTTGATGCAAATCCTTGAAGATTCTGTTGATGCAAATCCTTGAAGATTCTGTTGCTGCAAATCCTTAAAGATTTTGTTGCTGCAAATCCTGATGCTTCTTAACAAGGAGTCTCAACAAGGAAATCTGTCTCAACAAACTACCGATGGTAAAAAATTTATTTAATTATTTTATTATTATATTTGGGCATCTGAAGAATCACTGGGTTTAAACCTCCACCCGATCGTGCTCGCGGTAGGAGGATCGAATCAAATCAGGTTGTTGTACCTTGGGGACAATTCACCAACAACCCGCACGAGGGGGCGAAAACTTGTCCTTAGGGCAGTGTTTAACACGCCTCGACCAGTTTGATTCCTTTTAATTTTAATTTTAATTTACATTTTGAGTATAAATTTTCTGATTAATTTTCTAGAATTTTTTTAATAAAGGAATTTTGCAAAAGGAAAAAAAACAATTTTTCTAACACAAAGCATTAAAGCCACGTGATCCAACTGACTAATGGAAAATTTAACAAGCTATTTGAACTTCATAAAGACTATACTATGGAGATTTTAGTTATACTGTAAAAAACTTGTATCTATTTGAATGCACTATATTCATACAAAATAGCAACTAGAGCCATCAACTGCCAACATAAGAAATTTGATTTCACTCATTAACATTCAGCAGTGGAAAGAATGGTGAAACGTCACCTTGTTTAAATAGAAGAAACAAAACTCCTGATCCTAAGCAAGGATCATTAGAACAAAAATATTCCTGTCATTTGTCAAGCTAAATTTTTTCAAAACATTTCCTTTCTACTGTACTGTGTAGGCAGAGTCCATACAGATGACACATGGATTTTTGATTCAGGTTTTCACTTAGAACCCTGCTACGTATTTATATACAAATAGTGCTATGGTTGTATAAATGAAACTAGAGTCTCTGCTATTGCACTTATCAAATGAAAGAATACTAGACAAAATATAGATGTAAGCATAAAAAGGCAGAGAAGATTCTGTGGTGATAATCCAGGATTATAATATGTTATTTTCAACAGTGTCAATTGTGTGTCAGGATCAGATGTTTTATGAAGGTAATACAACAATTTAAACCAGAACAGCACCAAATAGCCTGCATATTAGCAATTGCAAAGAAATTCTGTTCTAGAAAGCAGAATGCCAGGAAGTTGGGTTTCAAATTGATAACTCATCTGTGAGGGCAAAAACACGATTAGCTTCAAGAAGAAAACATAAGTGCTTGATTGAGTTTATTCTCATACAAATCATTAGCACGGCATTAGATGGAATACTTTGTCATCTTGTGAGATGTCTATGTATTGTATTATATTCCTTAAAATACGTTTTAACTTTAAAATTTTTTTGTGTGAATGTTTAATGCATGCAACTCCTGTGTGCATATTCCATGTCCATTCATGGTTACATGGCTACATCTAACGTCATGCATGTATTTATGCATCCACATATGTGGATGTTAGTTGAGATTGAAGATAGGATATTGAACTCCACTCTTTTGTTAGATGAAAAATTGAAAGTCTAATCTACTATACTGAGATGAAAATGTAGTCTAGGAACAAGTAATCTTTAGACAGTATATTAGACAGCTGTTCAATTGATGCAATAGTAAATTGACTGGCCATTTGGAATGAATTTATAGGCAAAATAGAAAAATCAGTGACATACCACATGTCTTGACTCCAATTTTTGGGATATATTCATCACACCAACGATGTTTAATAAGCTGAAGGGGTGTTGACCATCCTGAATTTTGAATGAAAACATTGTCGAAGATAATCCGCTACCATATGAGAACATCACAACCCTTTGACCACCCTTTATTGAAAGCAAATGATATCAGGAAAGGGAAAATATTTAATTTACTATAACCAATCTGAGACAATAAACGTAGAAATTTTACCAGAGTATCATGTTTGTTGTGAAGAAGAGATGCAAATGAAGCATAAAGTGAAGCGGTATACATATTTCCTACTTGTTTTGGTATCAAAGTAGATGGTTGAACCTTTGCATCATACAAGTGCTTTGCAACTTGCTGAGAAGCCTGTGCATTTCATACCGGGAAATAATAAATGACATGAAATTATGAAGAAAAGATGTTTTTGGAATTACAATGGCATGATAAACAACCTTTTCAAGTCCGCGGCTTTGGTAGCTTTCATCCCCAGACAAGTTTGAAAAGGGCTCTAGTTTTTCTCTTCCTGCCTTCTCAATGCAGCTGATGAAAACAATTAACAGAAAATCTACCTCTTAAAGAAATTCTGAAACTAATTTTAACAATTGTGATTGGTAATTCAAGTCTTGGCAGGACAAAGATCGTCTTGGTTATCTCATACCATCCCAAAAATATTTTGGGACCAAACTGGGTCATCTTGTTTTATTCCATCTCAACCATAATGTATTATAATGTTAATTTTAAAAACATCTAATTTATCATAAAATATAACTTTTACAGCTCAAACATGTTTAAAAATCAAATAAAACACTAAAGGTTTACAAATATTTCTCTTTAAAAAAAGTATTCCAAGCAAGTATTGAAATGTTTGACCAGATCAGAAATCAGGATGGGATGCCTTTGTCCCAGGAGATTTGAAATCTTGGCTGTGATGTTTGTTAAATTAAAAAAAAAAACTGTAATCATAGAAAGTTTGTACAATATACTATTTATTGTTAGGGCATCCACTTTTTTTTTAAAAAAAATCCTAATACCGACACATTTAGTAAGCCAAAGTCATAGAGCAAGATAATTGCACACAATTCAATATCTTGAAATCCTCAGGTCAATTTCTTAGCTATTGCTTGCTAGTAACTGGTCTTACAGGCTCAAATAAAGCCCCTCTCTGGTTCAAAGTCAAACTCTTAGAGGGTTGACATCTTGTTAATGATCAATTCTTAAAATTTCTCAAATTATTTGAAGCCAAATCTATTGCCTATGTTGTAAAGTATGAGTATTGTAGGACTGTTCAACTCATCAAGGATATTCCCAAGAACTTACTTGGAGACTAGGTTTCACATAGGAAGAGGATCAAAAGTGAGAATGCTGGTGACATGCATCCTAAAACAGCATGGAAAGATTTAGAGGAAAATTCAGGAAAAACTATGATGCAAGGAAGACTTTACAGACTTCATATTAAAAGGAATGCATGACAGAAAACAAGATGTTTTATTGCTGTTATGGCACATATGGTAGAGGAATATAAACAGGTGCTTGATACGGCAATGGTTTCATTCAACGTCACAAATTTCATTGTTCGCTTCAGCATTTCAAAAAATTCAATTTTTAAGTTAAAAAGATATCACTGTCTAAAAGTGAAGCTTAAGACAAATCATAGGCAAAGAAAAATCTGGCTAATTTAGCAGGAACATATATTTATGCTGTTACATCTAGGAACAAGAAGGTGAAAGCTTCAAGGCAGGTAGCTCTGCAGGATTGTAAGACAAAAAAAAAAAAAAATATTAAGTATGATACTGTTCAAGATCTATATCAAAAGTGTAAAACAACCAATAACGTGCCTAATGTGATTTAGATCAACATGGCACTTCAAAATAAAGTAAAGCAGCGGAAATAGTATTGAGGATTACCTCCCGCCATCGTTCCGGCCTCGGGATAAAATAATAAAAGGAAGAAGCTTTGAATTCTGGTTCTTCTGGTCCTTTCTCTACCCAGATCGATGGTGTGTGGTTTTCTCATATCGTAGAGCAGGTACCAGGGACCAATTTTATATACACAAACCCTCCAAAAATTTCTGCCATCATAGAGATTTCCGGAGCACATTCGGGCGATGGTTGCGGAGTCGCAAACTCACTCCCGCTGTTTTGCACGTTCAAATTTTAAAATACATAAACCATAAAATTAGGAGTTGGTTATTCCCCTGGCCAGTAGGAATCTAAATTAACCAACATTCTCCCACTTGATCTATGTATTTTTTACCATGCACGATATTAACATACGGATCATGGCGACAGTTCCTCTAAATGTGAGTATTGTCTTCCATGTATCACAATATGTTACACTTCCCAACATAGCCCGAATAACTTAATGAATAAACCCTATGTTTATTCGTGGTCCAAACATAATGATATTTCTCAAAACAAACAAATATGTATACAACTTAAAGGAGAAATATCCAAACTAAATAAGAGTTTCATTGAAGAACAAGTATATACAATGACATTACATCACGAAACTAAGTTCCATTCGCGCTACATGATCCTTGAAACCTTTTGGTGGCATGCCTTTAGTCAGAGGATCCGCGATCATCAATTCAGTGCTGATGTGTTCAATAACCACTTTCTTTTCTTTAACACGCTCTCTTATGGCTAAGTACTTAATGTCGATATGTTTACTACGACTACCACTCCTATTGTTCTTAGCCATAAAAACAGCAGCTGAATTATCACAGTACAATGTCAAGGGCCTCAAAATAGAGTCCACAACTTTAAGCCCAGATACGAAACTCTTCAACCATACACCGTGTGAGGTAGCTTCAAAACAAGAGACGAACTCAGCCTCCATAGTGGAAGTAGCAGTCAAGGTTTGCTTGGCACTCTTCCATGATACAGCTCCATCAGCTAACATAAACACGTAACCTGACGTTGATTTACGTGAATCAATACAGCCAGCAAAGTCTGCATCACTGTATCCAATGACTTCCAACTTCTCAGTCCGTCTATACATGAGCATATAATCCTTGGTTCCTTGAAGGTATCTCATAACCTTCTTTGCAGCCCGCCAGTGGTCAACACCTGGATTACTCTGATATCTCCCAAGCATTCCAATAACAAATGCAATGTCAGGCCTGGTACAAACCTGAGCATACATAAGGCTTCCAATAGCTGAAGCATATGGAATGGGTCTCATCTGTTCGCGTTCGAACTCATTTTTGGGACACTGATTCAAGCTGAATCTATCACCTTTCACAATGGGTGCTACACTCGGTGAACAATCTTTCATGTGAAACCTTTCTAGAACCTTGTTGATATAGGTCTCTTGAGACAAGCCCAAAATGCCTCTAGATCTATCTCTATGGATCTTTATGCCAATGACATAAGATGCCTCACCCATATCCTTCATATCAAAGTTCTTTGAGAGAAATTGTTTCACCTCATATAGCAAACCCTTGTCATTAGTCGCAAGCAAAATGTCATCCACATATAACACAAGAAAGCAAATCTTGCTCCCACTGACCTTTTGATATATACAAACATCCATGATGTTTTCTTCAAAGCCAAATGAAGTAATAACATCATGAAATTTCAAATACCATTGACGGAAGGCTTGCTTTAATCCATATATGGACTTATTCAGCTTACAGACTAAATTCTCACCACTACTAGAGGAAAATCCTTCTGGTTGTTTCATATAAACCTCTTCCTCTAGATCACCATTGAGGAACGCCATTTTCATATCCATCTGGTGTAACTCTAAATCAAAATGAGCCACCAATGCCATGATTACACGGAAGAAGTCCTTTTTAGATACAGGAGAAAAGGTCTCCGTGTAATCTATTCCTTCCCTCTGAGTAAATCCTTTGGCAACAAGTCTAGCCTTATGTCTCTCAATGTTGCCTTCTGAGTCTTTCTTAGTTTTAAAGACCCACTTACAACCAATGGCTTTTACACCATCAGGCAACTTGACAAGATCCCAGACTTTGTTAGATGCCATAGAATCCATCTCTTCTTTCATGGCTTTGTACCACAAGTCAGATATATTAGAACTCATGGCCAGTGAAAACGTTTCAGGATCATTTTCGGCTCCAATATTGTAGTCACATTCTTGCAGATACACAACATAATCACTAGGAATTGCTAGTCTCCTAGTCCTAGTAGACCTCCTCAATGTTGCCTCAACATTCTCCTGTGAAACAGGATCATGTTGCTCAACAGGTTGTTCAACAATTTCGGGTATTTGCTGAACTTCAAGGTCTACTGGATTTGGATCAGCAGTTTGTGGAATCTCTTGGACCTGTTGCTCAACATGTGCACGAACACAAGGCACACTGTGAACTACAACAATCGGTCCACTACTTGAAGTGGAGCATTGAGCATCTTGATGACCTTTCCCAAGACCAAGGTCTTGAAAATGATCGCTCCCACTAATTAAGTCGTTTTCAAGAAATTTAGCATTTCTTGATTCCACAAATCTAGTGCTATGAGAAGGACAATAAAATCTATATCCCTTGGATCTTTCGGCATAACCAACAAAATATGCACTTAAGGTCCTCGGGTCCAACTTCCTTTCATGTGGATTATAAATCCTCACCTCAGCTGGGCAACCCCAAACGCGTACATGTCGCAAACTCGGTTTCCAACCTTTAAACAACTCAAAAGGTGTCCTTTGGACAGCCTTGGTTGGAACCCGGTTTAATATGTACACCGCTGTCTTAAGGGCTTCAGTCCATAAGGACCGAGGAAGTTTGGAGTTGGCAAGCATGCTCCTTACCATGTTCATTAATGTTCGGTTTCTTCTTTCAGCTACACCATTCTGATCTGGAGAACCAGGTAAGGTGTATTGGGCAACAATCCCACAATCTTGAAGAAACTTTGCAAATGGACCGGTAGCTTGTCCACTCTCAGTGTATCTACCGTAGTATTCTCCTCCCCTATCAGATCTTACGATCTTGATTCGTTTGTCACATTGTTTCTCTACTTCAGCCTTAAAAATTTTGAAAGCATCAAGTGCCTCACTTTTGCTGTTCAATAAGTAGAGATACATGTAACGCGAATAATCATCAATAAAGGAGATGAAATACTTATTACGGTATGTATCTATATCAGGACTACAAATGTCTGTATGAATTATTTCTAACAATTGAGAACTCCTCTTTGCACCTTTCTTTGACTTGTTAGTTTGCTTACCTTTAATGCAGTCTATACAAGTACTAAAGTCAGTCCAATCAAGAGTACTAAGTACTCCATCATGTACCAACCTCTTGATTCTATCAATGGAGATATGACCTAATCTCCTATGCCACAAATTAGACGAATTATCATCAACGACATCTTTTAACACCAACATGCATAGAAGAATAGTGATTGTCATTTTCTAAATTAAGACGAAAAAGACCATCAGACAATATACCACATCCAATAATCTCAGATCCATAAGAAATACTGAAAGATGAATCGGAAAATTTAAAGGAATATCCACAAGATACAAGTCTTGAAACAGAAACTAAATTCCTAGCAAAACCAGGAATATAAAATGTCTTTTCCAAACTTAAAATAAAACCACTATCTAAAACAAGTTTGCAAGTTCCAATGGCTTCCACATATGATGACATCTTGTTTCCAGAATAGATGCAGCATTCACTTCCCACTGGTTTCCGCAGGTCTTGCAATCCCTGCAAGGAGTTGGTAACATGGATTGAAGAACCAGAGTCAATCCACCATGTGTCTTGAGTAATATTAATCATGTTAGATTCATAACAGACAAAAGAGAGTTGAGTATCTTTCTTGTCAAGCCACTGTTTGAACTTGGCACAATCCTTCCTTAAATGCCCTTTCTTCTTGCAGAAGAAACATTTGGAATTTTCTGAATGTTCCCTTTGGCAGGAATCTTGCCCTTGTCCTTTGCTTGAAATTTCTTTTTCTTTCCTGGTGTTGTCAAATTTACCTTCTCACCCTCTTTCATAGCAAGTCTACCCTCCTCTTGAACACACATGGTCATAAGTTCATTAATTGACCATTTATCCTTATGTGTGTTATAAGAGATCTTAAATGGGGCATATTGCGGTGGTAGAGTGTTGAGAATGTAATGCACTAGAAAAGAGTCAGACATCTCAACTTCAAGTCTCTTCAATTGAGCCGCAATGTCCCTCATCCTCATAATGTGGTCACGTACACCGCGTATACCACTCAATTTTATGGATGAGAACTGGTGAATTAGGGTGCTAACTAAAGCCTTGTCTGAAGATACAAATTGATCATCGATCGCCTTCAGCAAGTCACGGACATTGTCATAATGCTCAAGGGAACCCCTGATGCCATCTGAGATCTTGGTCTTTATGAACATTATTGAGAGACGATTAGATCGCTCCCATTTTTCAAAAAGAACAGAATCTTCAGGGGGCGGTTCATCCTTCCTTATGGCGTAATCAATGTCCTTGCACCCTAGATGAAGGAGAGTTCTCTCCTTCCAAATTTTATAATTGTTCCCTCTGAGCTCAGGAACATCACAAATTATATCAGAGAAATTAACAGGCTGACAAACTGCAAAAATTAAATAACCATACTCATATTACAAAACTTTGAAGCTCTTTAAATAATATGACATATCTACCAATGTAAAATACGTCAAAATATGAATCTACTGACATAAAACTTGCCTGTGGGTTGAAGTATTAATTCAATTAGATTCATATTTAAACTATATGATAAAATTATCAAATTATGCCTTTAATTTCTAATCCCTGTGGGTAAATTAGAAAAATATAATTTGACATTTTATCCTAATTAATTATATAAATATAACAAAATTTTTCTGTGGAATAAATTTTATTATATCCATATAATTAATTATAATTAATGTCTATTATTTATGTGATTTATTAACTTTATTATACAATTTTATAATTAAGGATGCTGTGGCTACTCCTCAATTATTCAATTGTATTTATCACTTAGACATTATTTAAATTTTATGCTCAATTATGTCACTTAAGATGCATGCATAATTCACAAAATTTACACACAAATTCTAAATATAATTGAATATAAATATGACAGGCTAATGGCCCATCACTTAATGAACGAGCCAACAGCCCGTCATCCTCACCCAATTTCAATAGTTTAATTTAACCAAAATATCTCAATCACCTCAAAATTTTCGGATCAGATGTGTCCAGACTGCTGCAATCCAGTCTGCTACAGTTCAAATTATGTGCACGGCCCAGCCTCACTGTTGGCCCAGACAACAGAGCCAATCAAATGCTGGATCAGTTCTAATTGGGTCAGATGCCCGCTGGGCCAGGGCCTGGCTCAGGACGCTGGCGCCTGGGCGCTGGCAGGCAGCCAGCGCCTAGCCAGCCATCGCCTGGGCGCTGGCAGTCAGCCAGCGCCCAGGCGCTGGCGTCTATTTTTTTTTTAATAATGATGGGCGCTGGCAGTCAGCCAGCGCCTAGCCAGCCAACCATGGGCGCTGGCATCCAAATTTTTTTTTAAAATAATGCCACGCCCTTTTTTTTTTTGTATTACCGGCACGTTTTCAGTAAGAAACGTTTTTCATCCGTCCTTATCCCGTGTGCACATATCCGAAGCAAGGAAACCCATGCTTCCTCTTTTTATGGTGATTTGATTATGAGATATTTGGATTTATCTTTATTCAAACTATATCCAAAAGAATGAGTGAACAGATAAATGCATGCTTCATGGCATAAGACTTATCGATCAATCTCTTAAATAAAAATGAATTAAATAACTGAATATTTAGAGTTTATCGGATCTTATGCCCTTTCAGATGATTCTTGATGATCTATTAACTCTCCCGGTACGCAGGTAGTTGGGTCAAACGCACCAAGGTACTATAGCAGCCTCCCTTATTGGTACGTCCCTAATATCCCTACCGTACGCCCGTTGGGTAAATAATTCAGGGTACTACCAGTAGCCTCCCCTTTGGACTATCCCTAAAATGAGAGAAATAGAAATCAAGAACGTCTTGCCCCTCTTTATTTTTTATCAGGATAAAATTTTAAATATATATTTTCCAATATTTAAAACAAAATCCAACATAAAGAAGAGCCCAAAAGCAGAAAGCATTCGGCCAAAACGAGACAGAGGCGTCATGGCTCTGATACCAAATGTAAAACAACCAATAACGTGCCTAATGTGATTTAGATCAACATGACACTTCAAAATAAAGTAAAGCAGCAGAAATAGTATTGAGGATTACCTCCCGCCATCGTTCCGGCCTCGGGATAAAATAATAAAAGGAAGAAGCTTTGAATTCTGGTTCTTCTGGTCCTTTCTCTACCCAGATCGATGGTGTGTGGTTTTCTCATATCGTAGAGCAGGTACCAGGGACCAATTTTATATACACAAACCCTCCAAAAATTTCTGCCATCATAGAGATTTCCGGAGCACATTCGGGCGTTGGTTACGGAGTCGCAAACTCACTCCCGCTGTTTTGCACGTTCAAATTTTAAAATACATAAACCATAAAATTAGGAGTTGGTTATTTCCCTGGCCAGTAGGAATCTAAATTAACCAACAAAAAGATCTAGTTAAGAGAGGATTTTGAAATCTTTGATACATCGCAGTGCCAGATCATAGAGTATAAAAATTGAAATCTTTGATTTATTGTCTATATTAGATTACTTTGTAGTGATTTTAGACAATTTCAGACCTCAAATACATGTTTGATTTTCATATGTACTTAAGACACACCAAGTCTTTCAAATATTAACTCAAGCATCACTAAAAGCACAAACCGTTGTTAACTAGAACACCAAAGTTTATGCTATGAGCCGAGTCAACAAGGTATGTCAGGCTTAAGAGCCCCATCATGCTGGACTGGATCATATACTTGTACTTGGAGATTGAAATGATGACAAGATGACAACTGGATTAATTAGATAAATCTAGAGCAAATTTTTGTTGGCGCAGATTGCTACTTGTTTAAGACCGAGTCTAGAGTTTAACTCTATGATCTTAAGACAATTTCATTCTGCACAGGTGCTTACGGTTTGTGACGATTGTCTTTCAAGATACAACGATCTCCTTCTGGTGAAAGCAGCACTATAATTCATCAAAAATTCGAACCAAGAATGTTTTTCTCTTTTTTTCTATGCACTATAGCTATACTTCCTTTAGAAGAGTATGCAAATGCCTAAGAGAAGAAAGGAATTGGAATTGATTTAATAAAATGCAAGTCGAGTGATCTATTTATAGCCTTAAGGTGCCTGTTGGAGGCAACCCTACGGTATTGATCTGTACCATTGGATTTGATCAGATGCGATCAATGTTCTGATCAATACGCCTCTTCGTGATGGGATAAGCCGATCCACAGCCGTGATCTAAAGATCACGCGATCGACGCGCCTCTTTGAAGCCCTGATACGTCGATCTACAGCCATGATCTGAAGATCATGCGATCGACGCGACTCTTCGAAGCCCTGATAGGTTATCACGCAATCAATGTGCATCTTGATGCGCTGATCTGAGAACGGGCGCTTGATCTGTGATCATAACCAACCGATCCGATCAATGATGGTTCCTATTCAATGATCTTTTCACCGACGGTCACGATCAATCCAAGCCATGATCAACTGATCAATACCGCTCTGATCAATCATGATCATCCAAGTCATTGATCCATCATTTGATCTCAGCCCCTCATCTTAATCCGATCAGTCTCCACCGTCGGATCCTCATGATCAAGAAAAAATTTAAGGCTCCTCATGCTCCTCGCGACGATGCGCATGTGCAAAGTGCGCCTACAAAGCACCCATTATGCCCTTCGCACACACGCGTGCACATGGATGATGCGTAGCATCACCCTTAAGCTCTCCGTTTATGGTGAGCCTAAGGAACTTAAGCATGAAGGAAGAGGTTTCCATATAAGTGAACCTTCCTTTAATATTTTCGATGTGGGACTAAATGTCCTCTTAATTTTTCATTCACACACATAAGGAGATAATGAGCTTTCAAGGCCCATTTGGGTATTCAAGGCCTATTGGTCCATTACCCAATAATTTGAACCTAGGACCTCCAGCAACCTCAGCCATGATACGATGTTAACTGACAACCATAACTCAAAAGCTTAAGATGTCAGTTAATAAGTCCATAATGTACATCAGGATTAATAACTGCA
This sequence comes from Calamus simplicifolius, assembly GCA_900491605.1. Lineage (NCBI taxonomy): Eukaryota > Viridiplantae > Streptophyta > Magnoliopsida > Arecales > Arecaceae > Calamus > Calamus simplicifolius. The sequence goes on along the minus strand of UESW01002542.1, from coordinate 103,406 downwards.
AATTAAATATTTCCATCACACAAAATTTCATCACAAGGGAAAGCAAAATTACCCCAAAAACATTTTTAAGAATTTGTATCAATAGGCATCAAGTGTAATGATTTATCTTGCTACATATCACTTTGCTACATTGTAGTGTACAAACCAATGTATTAACAATGAGCAATCAAAGATGATCCACATGAATGTTGATTTGTATCAGTATCTGATATGTAACTCAGGTTAGTGGACCAAGGTATGGAACTTTTGTCATCGAACGATATGTAATGATATTTTGAATCATGTGGCTAGGATGCATGCTGTAAAAAGTCATAAGTTAAATTTGAGAGCCTGCCATGTAATTTCTTTAGGTCCAAGTCCATTGATTCTTGGTGTTTATCTTGGTGTCAAAGTTTCCATTGATTTATAACATATCTCAAAAGATATATTTTGCCTGGTAACAGAAGTTACCACACATACATCTATTTGGTTATTGTTTGTTAAAGGGCCTCCATTTATGCATTTTGGGGTTTTTCTTGTAAGTTGTAAGACTGATATGTGGTTTACTGGATATAGGTTACATCTAGAAGTCTTAGATGAGTTAAAGTGCCAACAGGGGACAATACTAGTAACTTGCCTGCCCATCTATGCCGCTACTGCAACTCTTTCTTCTATGACAAAGCTGATAAGATTCAGAGATTTTCTTCAAACTGGCTTGTCGGAATAGTATTGAAGGACACCTAGCATAGCATTTATAACCTGATCCATTTTCAAGCTTAAGCCTCATCTCCATCCTTATAATTTTGTATCTCTAGCCCTGGATATGCATGCATCATCAACTCATCATTGTAATTGTCAAGAAAATGACTCTGCTTAAAGAATAATTTAATGGTAAATTTTGATTTGTTTATCCTCTGAGAACTGGTCGCTAATTTGTCAAACAGAAATATGTGAGTAACAGAATGATCAAGCGGTAAACATCAAAATGTGATGCATCTAATAAAGAGCATACTACAAATTCAATAATCAAGCATAAATAAGCCAATAAGTAGAAACAGTTACAAGGGAATTATTTACAATTAAAATCACTGCATGCAAGGATAACTACTATGCTACCTGATAAGCATTTGCCAAAAAAAACAGGTAAAATGTTGAAGGTGAGAACCTGGAATTGCGTAAGAAGTCATTAAAGTACAGCCGAGCAAAACTTTTCTGTACAATCTGTATAAAAGTTCAAGAAAATTAAAATTGCATTTGTTGGAGTTGTTTTGGACTGCAAAAAATTAAGCATGTAATTAGGGCTGTTAAAGGGCTAAGCAAGTTTTGATCACTAGTAATATAAGTAGTTACTGTATCAATCAAGGTAAGCTCCCAAACTAAATGGGTGTTCAATCCACACTTAAGACTCTGTATCTCAATCTGAAATAGGGATGACAAATTGACCTCGAACCCATGGAGATCCGCTCTGACCCACCTCAAGTGGGGCAGGGTCTTCCAACCTTTTTCGGGTTTGGGGTGGGTCCCGGAGTAACTAAAAACTTATGGCCAGAGTTGGAACAAGGCTAGTATCTATACTCCCTGCCCTAAATATGGACACGTAGCAATCCCACATGGATATATAGCTGCAATAATCAATGCTCACACATATACATACCGGCCCAGTGATTAAAACCCACTATGTTTACTTTGTGGTTGGGATAGATACGGGGCAATAAAGTAGGGTTGGGGATCCCCGTTCTCCATGGGATTGGGGATATAGACTAAGCTTAGGAAAAGACTTGTTGCACTGCCCTCTGATGCAGCAAGCGTGAATTGGGCACACGGATTAGCTGCGCGCGCATGCTACCACGCATGCGGTGCGTAACAAGGCCCATTAGGCCTTGGCACACGTAGCGGCACTGGTGCACGACCAATCCGTACGCTTGCTGCACCAAAGGACGGTGCAGCAAATATTTTCCCTAAGCTTATTGTCCCAGCAGGGCATGAGGCAAAGATGGGATGGGATATGGGAAGTCAAAAACAGAGATGGGGCGGACAAAAGCCAGCCTAGACCCACCCCATTGTCATTCCTATTCTGGAGACTACTCAAAAAAAATTGATTTGCACCCAATTTCAAAGTCTCAAAAACTATGGATGTGTCTGCATCTTCGAGTTGCAAGCCAAGATTAGTTTGGGCCTGCCTAGAAATAATTTAGGGTCTAAAATAGTGGGCCCCAGCCCAAAGAAAGCCTGAATTTTTACAGCCCAAACAAGTCTGACTGCAACCAGCCTTGATAGGCCTCTAGTTGGGCCAGACCCATTACCAGCCCTACATGTGATATAAGAGGCATCCCACACTTTACATACCTTGTTATATGGAGAATGAAATACAAAATAATCTGCTTCAAAAATTGAAAATTGCTTTCCCTCAAAATTTTCATACCTAATGGCATCAGAAAAATCAGCATTAAGTGATGATAGAAGAGATCGAAATCTAAATAAGAAAAAAAGGGCCAAATTTCATCGAGAATTGCAGCTTACTTGTTACAAAATTTTTTGTAGCATGAATCAAGAGCCATGAGATAGCATGTCTGTGATAACTTCCCATCAACAACCTACATGCATTTTGATATCTAGCTAAAAAGAGGCCACACTAATGCATAATTTCAGAGAGTATTAAATTTAAAATGTTGAAAGGCATTTTTCCAGAAGCTGATAGTTCAGTAAATAAACAGATATTTAAAAGAGCAACAAATACACCTTCAAGGAACCCACCTGCTTTGGGAAATTGAAAGATAATACTAAATTCATATAACAGCTTTATTTTATTTTATTTTAATTTTTGAAGTAACAAGTGACAAAGCTTCTGGTCATAGTTAACGGTCACAGCACTCAAGAGCGTTGAGGTTGCCTTGTTTTCCATATGCAACCATTCTTCCTGAAGTAAACTCAAATTTATCATCCTTAATCTAATTGTTTTTCCTAGAGGATCAAGTTACTGGTCAGAGCCGTAAAAATATGTGGTATCCTATAAGCAACCCCTTATGATCTAATGTTTTTCATGTAGAAAACTATTCTACTATGGATGATTATTTAGAATAATCCCCTTATCTATATTCATGTTTGATTGTACGGAGAAAAATAACCCCAGGAGGAAACACCAGCAAAAAATTGAATTCATTTTCTATACCGAAAATGTATTCTTAAGGTGACAATAGCTGTAACAGATGGTACTGCATTCTGAAGTATAAAGATAACAAAACATGACACCAAACATATGGTAAAGTGAAGTAGAAATAATTAAAGAATACATAGAAGAGGTAATTTGTGTCTTCAGAAACCAGTTGCAAGGAATATATGTAAAGTCCATGAAAATTGGACCCCCCTAACCACCATGCGTGAATTGGGGAGGAGTTTATCCTCCCCTAACCGCCGATTTGGTGGTGGAATTAGGGAGGAGTTTCTCCTCCCCTTACCCGTTTCTGCCTATAAAATATATATATAAGAGGGGGTGGGGGGGCTTAGGGTTGTTTCCTAGCGCCGCCAAGAGGAAAACAAAAAAAAAAAAAAAACAAAAGAGAGAGAGAGAGGGAGAGAGAGAAGAAGAAGAAGAAGTGGGGAAGCAAAGCCCTCCATCGTCAGGATATCGTTGGACGCTAAGAAAGAGAGGTAAGTTCTTAGCAGATCATTAAAGATGGAAAAAAATTAGGCACAGGTTATAAACGCGATGAGGGGATTATATATATATATATATATATATATATAAGAAAAAAAAGGGGAGAGGAGAAGGGTGAGTGCTCAGATTGCGGCACAGACCCAATGATGGGTTCTAAAAGAAAATTTAATTTTTATTTTATTTTATTTTTATTAAAGTTTATTTCTATTAATTAAATAAAATATATGAATTGTGTCAGCTGAAGAGGACAACCAACGTGACAGGGAGGAGTTAAATTCGAGTCGTCAGTGAGGGATTGTTAGCCGAATTATGAATTAAGAATTCTCCTACATAATTTTTATCAGTATTGTATAAATAATAATTGTTGGTTTTTGATGATTTATGTTGGGTAAATTATGGATTCCGTGCTGTTTTCTGATTCTTGGTTTGGTTTGGTTGATGAATATTGCCTAATTATGATTTATAAAAATTTTATTGTCATGGTTGAGTTACGATGCATTGATATGCATGGCTTGTGTTGGTTGTGATGCATGAGTGATGGTTAATGCTCTAGGCTGGCCATGTGAGAACCTTGCCAAAGACTAAAAATGTAGTAGTGTTGTTAGTCACAGGTTGGAGTGTGACAACGTGGCCCCCACCACAAGCTGAAAATATGGTAGTGTTGCCCGTCACAGGCTGGAGTATGACAGTTGCCCAGCCATGGGCTGGAACGTGGTTATGGTAGTCTAGAGCTAAAAATCAGGTGGATTTGGATCCAATGTATGACTGGTTGAGTCTGAAGTGATTAGATGTGTATTACATGATTGCATGATGGCATATATATTTATTGGTTTCATGGTTTGGATTTTCTTAATCATGTATTTATATCATAAAGGTTATCTATTTAATTGCTATATAAGAAGGTAAATTTTATGTAGGGGATTCTTACAGGGCTATTGAGCTTATTATATCCGTTGAAATTTTTTTACAGGTTGAGGTGATTAATTTGATAGGATGGGATGGAGCGACGTTGCAGTCATTAAAATTAGTTAGATAGATATAAATTCTATTTTAATAAATTTTTCTAAAGATTATAGGAAAAACAATGAACTTATGTTTATGACACTAGTGGATGTTTACCTAGTTTACTTTTAAATTATGATAATTGTTATTTCTTTAAATGATAAAACTTTTGTGGAATATAGTGTGGATTGTTTATATCAAGCCTTGCATGGTCTCTAGGGCTTGCCTTAAGGTTCATGCGGCCGTGTCACGTGGCCGAATCAGATGGTGAATTTGGGGCATGACAATATAACTAGAAGCACAGATCTGGAAGAAAATTTTCTTTCCACTAGAGGAGATTGCCAAATGAAAGATGATATTGACTTATTGAGCAACCTCAGATGAGACATGTGGGAGTTAATAACACAACATGACTTGAGGGAAAAGGAAGTACAGAAGCCTTCACAAGAATGCTCTAAGACCAGGCTAATGGGAGATGGTGCTACAATAATAATGATCAGCAAAAGGGGTAAAATGCATGTAATTCGAGTAGAACAGTTTAGCAGAAATAAGTGTCAGATTTCACCACCTTTCAAATCATGTCAAAGTATAGTGAATGATTAAAAAACGGAAAAGTGCACAGAGCATCCCGTTCTCACAAGTCTCTTAGGTATTTTATATGACAAGATATCATATGAAATAATGATGAAGCAACTTTACTGAAGGGTATTATCTTCCTCAAAGAGCTACCTTGTTACTTGGTCTGATGCTCACAGTTTCTCGGCAGAAAATGTTAAGAATTTTGTACGAGTGACATTAAAAAAGGCCATGTATGATGCCAAATTCAAAGCTTTACAAACAAAGAGCTGAACATCTTTTTGGTAGAGGCAAATTTAATTCAAAACCTTTTGCACTTTGTTGAACATATGATCAATATTGTAAATTAATAAAAAAATGATAACTTCAAGGAAAGATGATCTAATATAATCTCTTATAATGGATATATAAAAAGCAAAATTATGTCAAGGCATCTGCAAGTTTTGTAAGCCAGAAAAATGCAATGCAAGAATAGGATGGAAAAACAAACCGGATATTCACTTGCAAGATTAGGCTTGTAAAAATCATAAACATGAGACATATGAGTTCCCCTCAATTTGCTTTCCAAAGATATTGGTGCATTTGGCCCAATAAGCATTGCAACTGCAGCTGCACCCCCAGTAGGCCTAGCTGGTCCTTCTGCATAAACCTAACAGAAGATATGTTGGTAAGCATACAACATTACGCAAAGCATAAGCAAGATCATACATATACTGTTCCATTAAATCTACATTTTAAATGAAATGAACTAAAATATGCTCGATTTGGTCTTTAGCTTAAGCAACAACAGCGTTATCTCAGAGAAGATTTTAGGATCAATTTTCAAAGATCTGCATGGCAGAGGAAGTCCGAGTTAAACTTATTTCCTGTATAATTTTGTGCAGATCAACATAGAAGTTGCCTAGTAAAAGTTTCTGGCACCACAAACAATCAAACTTGTCTGGTCATATTTTAATGTAAAGTTTCAATCATCATACCGCACTATCTGTACAAACTACTAGTCCATAACGTCCATCCCAGGAGTTGCTCTCTACCCAATTCACACAGTTGAATAAAGCAGCTGTTCCACCATAGCATGCATTTGTAGAATCAACTCCTTCAATATCTGTATTACCATACTCCTGTTTGTTCCACAAAAAGTTGGGCATCACATATAACAGGACAAGCAGTAGTCAAGCTCTATGTGCCGAGATAATAAACAAAGAGGTAATAAAACAAAAATGTAATGTTTAAATCAGCACATGGAATAAAAGGTTTAAAAAAATTCTCAGAAATCACCATGTAAAACAGAGAGAGATTTCAAATATTTCATGGTGCCTTTGAAGATTCCTCAGTCCAATGAAGAATTAAAAGACACAGTCAGCTATTTCATTCACACAGCTTCTACCAAAAATTAACCAACAAAAAACCTATCATAACTGCATGGGACAAACCTCAAAAATTTGCATCAGCCAAGTCTTTATAGATTTGCTCTTGTCTATGATTGTCTCGGATCCAACTTCCAAGCGGCCAATTTGTCTTGGATCTAGATGATATTTCTCAATGAGGGATTTAACAACTGTCAAGCTGCAACAGAACTCTCAAATCAATGAGACAACAATAAACAGAGCATGTAGATATGAAGCAAAGCCTCACATAATTTCTGAAATATGAACCAGTAGTCAAGAAAGCAGGAATAAGCACACAAAAAATGAAAGATAAAAGGTTAAAAAGACTCAAAATTTTGAAGGATAATCAATAGTAAAACAAAGATTTGAAACAAAGCTGACAACTTCTAGGAATGACCTTTGCATTAGCAACAAATGATACAATTTAAAAATAAAAAATATTCATCTTTCAACTATCATTTTAAGTCATCCTACCAACTTGTGTCAGCTCTTCAGTATGAGGAAGAACGCTAGTCAATTAAACAGTAGCCAGAAAACAGAAAGAACGCTAACATGGATATTTAGTTAATCTGGATAGTGTCCGATTAGAAATTAGTGCTTTTAAGTAAAGCCTAGAAGCAGTACGCATGAATAAAGAAAATCAAGCAAGTGTAACCATTTAAATTTGTTGGTTATATTCAACATATCCAAGAGAAAGTCAACAGAGGGATGATAGCTGGAACTCGGTCAATAGCACAGCTAAAGAATAAAACTGAATTTGTATATTAAAGCAAGGGAGTACTACATGTAGAATTTATGTGTGGTAACTGCCTGATCTGGTTATGCCATCTGCAGCATCAAACAGAGAGATAGCCATAATGAAGTCATTGGTTGGCGTACAAATTGGAAGTGCCGATAATGAGTGTAGAGTGACTCAGAAGATGTCAAGGAGATGAGGACCCTCAGGCCAACCACATTTAGATGGCACAAGGATTGTTAGGTAAAACAAAAAGAAGAAAAAGAAGAAAATAGGAAAAAAAATGAAACACAAAGATCTATATTACATCTGTTGAACACTATATATAGAAGACAGAAAAATTGGTAACTAGGTTGCATGTTGATAAGTTCTACGTGGGGTGTTTGACTGACCAACTAGGATGACTGACCAACTAGGATGTACAAGTAACCTTTTGCATGTGAACAATTGAAACGGCTGAATTGTTATTTTACAGGCCTGCCAATATTCTACATATTTGAGTTAGGACAGAATGCTTTCATTATGTAAATAGATGTGACACCCATGTCGTCACAAAGTGATTTCAATGCTGTATTACCTGGATCCTTGAGTTTAGCCTAAAAGTATCGGCACCCAACACTAAAATATGGAAATTAATATGACTCTAGGACATGGTTCCGGCAAGAAAAAAAATCTTAAATATGAAAGGAACCGATGCGGAGACGCATTACAACAACCAACGGTCATATCAGTGACCATATAACTGGGTTCCAATGTCACAAAAGTCCTCGCATTACAAAATCCTCCTACCTCTCTCAATCCTTCTCCTGAGCCATAATGGAGGATCTTGTTGGAAACTTAAAAAACATCAGAGAACTCTATAATACCTGTTGATAACTAAAATTATCAAGTTGGACCAGCAAACCCACTGCAAACTAGATATCAATTACATCATACGTCCAACACAAATGCAACCCGCCCACCCCGCTACCAACCAAAGATTCAGATTAAATATCAGTTGTTCACACACAAAAATCACCAGCAAGTTGCAAGCAGGAGTCACTATCACTACTATACCCTGAATCCTGTGATACTGTTTGGAAACCGCTATGAAGAATAACCCCATCAATCTTAAACTTCATGCAACTCATATATGGAATTGTGTGCAGGCAGCCTTTCACTCAAAAGAGTTTCAAATGGTAAAGATTCAGATGATCCATTTGTACAAGTAACTGCTTAAATCACTAACAGCAGAGTAGAAGATTACCTCATTGAGACCACATCTTCTAGTTCCGTGCAAAACGCCATGCAATCTTGCCCAAGCCCAATTGTATACTTCCCTTGGCTGACGCGATCATAAGCCTCAAGGTCTTCCTGCAGCCAACAATAGCCAACAAAAGTAGTACAATTAGAAGACGCTTTGAAAAAAAAAAAAAAAATCCTAGCACAAAGATTATGAATATTGTAAACAATTTTAGTCGAGAATAAAATAAATAAAATAAAGTTTGCTAAGAACATGAAATAGCATTTTTTTGTATGCCTTTTGCCTTATTATCTTCAAATACTTGTTACAAAATATGTTTGCATCACTTTTATTCTTCTCAAAAAATAAAATCATAGAAATTAAGATAAGATACAAGTTTGGTATTTAAAAAAAATATATTTTTATAAAGAATGAAAGTAAGAAATTCTTGTATTTAATATTTTAAAAAATAAAAAATTCATACAATACCACTTCTATCATCATGATCTACCATCAATGCTCTACTATTATCACTGTTGTCGACAATCGCCACTCCACTTTAGTCTCCATCATCCATACCATAATATAGTCATCTTGATCATCATCGTATTTATATATTTTTTTAAAAAATAATTATGCTGAACATGTTTATTTTTAAAACTTTTTACAATAAAATAGAAAAATATTTTAATTTAAAATTTTGTTTCTGTTTTCCTTTTTTACCTGAACTCTCTCTCTCTAACGTCATGCCCCCCGCACCAAAACCAAAAAAAAAAAAAAAAAAAGCTTTCAATCAAGATAGAGTAAAGGATTAATCTCGAATAAATAATAAAGCGCAAAGAAATAAGGCAAAATTTTAGAAAACGATGCAATGGCCCATTCAATGGACCTCAACAAATCAAGTTGTGGATTGCACGAACGACTCAAGTAGGATCCGGATGGGATCTCTTGCTGTGGCGAAATGAGGAACCGTCTCGGAGATGTTTTCCTGCTGTATCTTTCTTCACGAAAGAAAACAAGGCAGTATCCTTGCTGCGGCTTGCTGTCGAGCTGAACCATCTCCAAGGAGCCACATACCCTCCTTTTAACATACGAGAGAAGATTGGAATCTGACCTGTTGGACGCAAGTCGGTGGGAAGTAGATGTCCATGGCGAGTATTCCCGCGCCCTTCTTCTCCCCATCCATGCCTAAATTTCTCTCCTCAGAATTCCGGGCACCGGATCGAACCGAACAAGAGTTTCTCTTCGCCCTCGTTCTGTCTGTTTTATTGGGCAGGAAGGGATCCTGCAACCTTGCGGAAGCGTTGGCTCGGAGGAGCAAGCGCAGAGCGTTCACGCTCGTCTACTTCGCGCCTTTACTCTCAGAGCGAACTGACGACCGCCGGCGCGGTCCGAAATTATATAACGGGTCAGTCTATTTAGCCCGCACGTTTTCCTAAGGAGCCCCCACGCCGCTTTAAAAAAATTGGCATGTTTACCCTTAAAAATTTTGGACCTGATAATCTGTCGGTTTTTTTTTTTTTTTTTTTCTCTGTTCCCTCCCCCTCCCCCTCCAAACAGCCCCGCCTCAGCCTCATCCATCGTCTTTTTTTTTTTTTTTCCCCTCCCCCTTCAAATAGTCCAGCCCCAGCCCCTCCCTTCTCCCTTCCTCCCTTACTCGGATCATCATAATCCTTTTTTTTTTCTTTATTCGTACGTTGTTCGGCTTTGTGTGGTCAAACAATTAAATTCTGTTCGATCCTGTTCGACCCCACAGGGTCGAACAACGTTAACATATTCGACCCCACAGGGCCGAACAACGTTAACATATTCGGCCCTGATCTGTTCAGCTCATCATACCGAACATCAATCTTCTATAATTATAATATATAGAAGATTGTTGTTCAACCTGATGTGCCGAACAGGAGAAAGTTGTTCGATCTATCAGGGCCGAACATGTTAACGTTGTTTGGCCCTATGGGGCCGAACAGAGTTTAGTTGTTCGGCCACACAGGGCCGAACAACGCATGAATAGAGAAAAAAAAGGATGACGGGTGATCCAAGTAAGGGAGGCGCGGGGAGGGGCAAGGGAAGGGGGAGGGACTGACGGGGGGCTGTTTGGAGGGAGGGCCGTTTAGAGGAAGGGAATCGAGAAAAAATAAATAAATGATGGATCAAAAAAAACTAAACGATCGATGATCCGTGTGAGGGAGGTGGAAGGAGGGAGGGAAAGAGATAGTTTAGGTATTTATTCAATTTAGAGAGGTTAATGAGTAATTTTGAAGGGGCTACTTAGTATATTAAAAAAAACTAAATGGATGGCTCCTTAGCAAAAATGTGCGGCCAAATAGACTGACCCTTGTATAACGCTAATGCCCCAATACGGACAGAATGTTTTCTTTCGTATTTCGCCGCCATTATTGGTTTTATTACTGATAATGCCACTCCAACTTCGCAACGCTGAGAATCACGCGAACGAATAAGTGATCGTTCTGGTAATTTAATTCCTAATATTCTAAGAATGTTACATTTCTCCCGTTGCATAAGCTAAGTTAAAATTTACGAAATCGTTCACGTATTATTCATTCATTCAGTCAAGATAATATATCAGCTAAGTTAAAATTTGCAGGATGTTATATTCTTACAAACATAAAAAAATTAAATTGTAATACTTGAAAGTTTGAGGGCCAAAATAGGTAAAAGTTCGTGACCTCAAAGTAATTTTTTTGCGATACGAGATATTAGCCGTCCGATCGGAAGGTAATTTCGTTTGATTATGTGGCACGAACAGCGTAGACGGTAGAACGTAGTCCCTGACTGTTTGGTGCCACGTGATACATTACTGACCGGCTCATCTTTTGACTGACGTGTTCGGAGTTATTTTTAAAACCGGTATTATTTAATATTAATTTTACGCATTTGATATTAAAATTAAATATTTTATTAAAAAATAAAAAAAAATTATTTTAAATGATATTTTTTTTATGTTATTATGTTTTTTAAAAATATAATTTTATTTCAAATGGTACTTCTCAAGCACCATTCGATACATCTATCCATCGATATGTTGCCATAATAAATATAAAAAAATATTATTTAACATAATATTTTTATTTTATTTTTTTATAAAATATTTAGTTTTAGCATTAATTAAGTAGATGACATCCGTTTTAAAAATAGCATCACGTTTTTTTAGCGCTCGCAGGATAAGGAGGCGCCCGCTTTGTTCACAAGATATTTCTTGCCGGTCTGAGGACTTTGGTGTGATATGTTCCATTGCTGTTATTTTGACGCCAATTCAGCATGAGGGAAAGGGCTTGGATCGCAATTCCGGGATGAAGAATTTGGGAGCCTGGATTGAACGCAACGGCCTCCCGTGCAGGGATATTCGGAGCGTCGCTTCTAAACCACGCTATATCCACCGCTTTCGTCTTGATTCACTCCCTTTTGGTGTTTAGATGTAATCTTCACCATCATGATCAATATTAGAGTAGTTAACTTAATTGCTCAGATTTTAGAAAATCCCTTAAAAGTCATATTAGTTTTTAAACTTGTTATAAGAATTGATTTCTCTCAAACAAAAAATTCGGGTTAAGATTCTGACCACTAATCTCCACCATAGACAATTTGATAATGCTATGTTGCATGCCATACGCATCAAACTGCATGAGGGTGCAAGTGTTTCGTGTGATGATTTTTGTCATGTGAGATCTTTTACTGGAATTGCGATGCCCGTTAAAAGTCCGACATTGCGAATTTAAAAAGGCATTGAGAAGTTTATAATAGTAATGTAAGAAGGACAAAGTGTCAATAGCATCTATTTTGGACTGTGATAATCCAAGTTGGTATAGACCTTATCCGTCTTGCTTTCTTATAACAAAACAAATCCGTACTGCAGGTTCGAATTGTTAAAATATGGTATCAGAGCCACGCACCAGCCAGAAGTACAGGAACTAAATGCCACGCAGGGCAAAGTGCTACATCCATGAATGGAAGCTATCTTTTGAATATATGGAAGGCCATCTCTAGAATCCTATTTGCCTGGTGGTTGCCTTTGGCGACGAGGACGTCTCCTCTTTAAGGATAGATTGTGATGCCCGTTAAAAGTCCCACATTGGGAATTTAAAAAGGGGTAGAGTGGTTTATATTTGTAAAGTAAGAAGGACAAAGTACCTGTGGTGGTCTAAGTTGGTGTGGATCTTATCCGTTTTGCTTTCTTGTAACAAAATGGGTTCATACTACGGGTCCGAGTTGTTACAATATGGTATCAAAGCCACGCACCAACCGAAAATATAGAAACTAAGTGCCATACAGGGCAAAGTGCTACATCCATGAAACGGGAGCCATCTTTTGAACCTATGGGGCCACCTCTAGAATTTTGCCTGCCTACTGGTTATCTCTGACGACGAGGATGTCCCGTCTTTAAGGAGGGTAGATTGTGATGCCCCGTTAAAAGCCCTATATCGAAAATTTAAAAAGGAGTTGAGTAGTTTATAATAGTAAAGTAAGAAAGACAAAATATCAATAGAATTCGTTTTAGATTGTGAGACCTTATTCATCTTGCTTTCTTATAACGAAATGGATCCGTACGTCAGGCCCGAATCGTTACATAAGAGATCACTGTTTAGGTTAAACCAAAAAGTTCCAATTAATCTCTCAATCACAACGTCTACATATTGCATGAGAGTCATGACCACGAGTGGGCTAGATGTGGCACATGAGATCGAGTGCCACACGTTATGATGCAAGACCTAATCAATCACGGCCATTGTGCAGTATGTAAATTGCCACGATTGAGAGATTGGATCTCAAATTCAACCACCAACGGGAGAAGGTCGAATCCAGGACAAGCTTGTTTACATGTGTCTCTTCTCTAGTTGCCCTTTTCAAGTGGATTTGATGTCGGATGGGAACTTAGATACCAGTCATGCAACTCTTTCATGCAAGATTCTTGTGTTACAAAGCACCTTCCTTGACTAATAAAATCTCCAAATAACATCAAGTTGGAATTCATCTAAGGCAATCCCTGAATTTTTGAACACCTCAAGCTGCGCTCGTAGATCGATTGGTATCTTAGTGCTTGGGGTGCCAAAACAACAACCAAATCATTAACATCCATTTCAAAATATGTCATGCTAACGCCCTCCACGGCACTTTAATCCTTGCTAAAATTTTGAAGTCAACATAATCCACGGCATGCCATCCAAGGAATGACACCTAACGCCCCCAATAAAGAGTCGAATAACCCGGCTATCTACCTCGTGTCCCACCTAACTCTGTTTTGCAACGACCTAACGCCCCCGATAAGGAACGAAACAGCCTGAGCCAACCACCCGTCTCCCACCTTATTACCTTTTGGAATCACCGGTCGTAGCTTGTAATGCTAGGTGTGACGCAATTAGCTGGTCGATATGGATGAATGGAAACTAATTAGATGTAGACCAATGGATGACGACCCAACGTTGAAGTTAGCAGATTGATCCTGGATCGGTTGGCGACCAGAGTCTTTGTTTGATGGCGTTGTAACAAGCGATAATAGCCCTTTTGAAAAATACCAAGGGAAGTGGTGCCATTTGTAGCTAGACTTAAAAAAAAAAAACACTCAAAGACTACGTATTTTAACGGTACGTTACACGTACGAGCTACGAAAGAACCAACATAGATAGCCACTGGGCTCCCACACAAACGAAACAAGGAAAAAAATTTTGTACACCGCTTCGGTGCAGCAAGTCCTACGTAGGCTGCACCGTTCTTTTTTATTGGTCCGCACAACATCCATTAAAAAATATTAAAACATCCCAAGAAAAAAACTTATGATACCCTAGTTTTAAGCTTACGACACCGTAGTTAAAAAGTGAAGACACCCGTTCAGAAAAAGTTTAAAAAGGAGTGTCTGTACATATTCCAAAAAAAAACTGAACGGGTATTAATGCACGTCACGTCAAAATTAAATAGTCCTAGTTATAAAACTAAGACACCTGTTAAAAAGCAAAAAATACTTACGACACCTTAGTTATAAAGCCACGATACCCACTCGTCTACACAAATTCCAAAAAAAATTGGTATTAATGCACGTCATGTCAAAATAAAGATACCTATTAAAAAAATAAAAAATACTTATGACACCCTAGTTATAAAGCCACGACACCGTAGTTATAAAGCCAAGACACCCACTCGTCTATACATAAATTCCAAAAAAAGCTGGTATTAATGTACGTCATGTCAAAATAAAGACACCTATTAAAAAAGCAAAAAAATACTTACGACACCCTAGTTATAAAGCCACGACACCGTAGTTATAAAGCCATGACACCCGTTCAAAAAGCAAAAAAAAACTCACCACATCCTAGTTTTAAACTCACGGCACCCTAGTTTTAAGCTTGAGACACCCGTTTAGAAAAAGTGACTGTACACGAATTCCAAAAAAAAGCTGAACAAGTATTAATGCGGTTTTTTTTTTTGGAAGTTGTGTACATATACCTTTTTGAACAAGTGTCTTAAGCTTAAAACTAGGGTGTCGTGAGTTTAAAACTCATGAGTTTTTTTTTGTTTTTGAACGGGCGTCTTCACTTTTTAACTACGGTATCGTAAGTTTAAAACTAGGGTATCGTAAGTTTTTTTTCTTGGAATGTCTTAACATTTTTTAATGGGTGTCGTGCGTATGTGGATCAATAAAAATAAATGGTGCAATCTACGTAGGATTTGCTGCACCGAAGACGATGTACAAAATCTTTTCCAACTAAACAAAGGGCAAGTACATGACATCCCCGGACGCATGGAAGAGCTCACAAAACGGCTAGTTGGACCGTAAATTGAGAGAGGGCCCATGCTTGATCCATGCCCGCTCGATTCGGCGACAGATGCGCTTGAGGACACGATGGATGGAGCGTGCCCACCCTAAAACATCCCGTTCTCAGGGGCACCTGCGGTAGACTGCAACTCTTCGTAGGCCGCCATCGCAAGGAAGCCGTCCTGAAATTAGACTCCGTGGCCAAACCGCATGTATATGTATGTATGTATATGAGAGCTACCGTTAATTGTCAGTGGTTTTTAAATCTATTACATTGGTTGAATAAATTTGATCCAATAATATAAATAAAATGAATTCATTATTGTTATATTTGATTTATGTTATTTGGACTAGAGGGTATTTCTATTGAAAAAAATGGTTGGTGAGAGCCCTGATAGTGACTCATGACATAAAGACCTATTAGGATTTTATTATAAATAGGTTAGGTCTTTTTTTTTTCTTTTCTTTTTTATATCTATAATTAGTTTTTTTTCATCAAAAATATTATCTAAACTAGGAGCAAGAAGAGAAAAGATTAGCTTTTGAGATCTTTATAGCTTTCACACAATGGCACAAATAGGTATGATTTTTATTATTATTAAGCTATTTAGTATTCCAAATTACATATGCTAGCCTTAGAATTCCTATATTACATTCATCTAAAGACTCAATCAAAGTAAAATATGGTAAACTACATGCTTGATGATGCCAAAATATAGTGGTGCGATCTTGCACCAATAAAATAGACATAAGGATGGTCGTTTGAAAATAAAGCCATCAAAGAGGCTAGCAATAAGAGCTAAGATGTCCATCTCGAGGTCAAGAGAGGGAGGGCATAAGGGGTGCTTGAGATTTTTGGTTAGAGTTCTTTAATGCTTAGGTTAGTGGAGAAAAAAGATAAGGATGGATCTTGTAGCCTCTAGATTTGTAAAGGGGTTAAGGATTAATGAAAATGAAATGGAGTTAAGTATCACTTTACTCAAGGTTGGAGATAGGTTTGTAAAAAATGACCTATTGCTATGGTTTGGGGCCTTTCTTTTATAATCAGATCCCAATCTGATAATGAAATTGTATGGGGTTGCTTATATTATAAGTTAAGTACCTTAACATGATGAGCCTGTCTTTCTAAATGGGATGATGCAGGATGTCATAAATTACATTTTTTTTGTAGTTGAGCACCCATTTTAGCTAGTCCGTTAAAAGATATGCGCATATTGACTTGTTAAATATATGTTATCTATCGATTTATTAGCCATATGCCTCTGAATCATTCTTATAATCGTACTGTTAGTAGCATTTATATAGATTTGATCATTATATATCACTTTGCTGGAAGCTAAAAGATTCTACCTCATCAATGCTGCTAGTAGTTATTGGCATTGAGACTTCCTTGCCATTGTAAATAATGGATGGTGTATTATAACCAAGGGTAGAAGCATATGTATTGGTAGGGGGGCCAAGGCCTCCTTAAAATTTAAGAAGTCCCCTTAGTAGTGGCAAGGGGCATTGAAAAATCCTTATATTTTCTTAAATCATCCTCCTCAAGAAAAAATCAAATATTATAATATAAAATAAAAATGATATCATGAACTTAGACTTATACTAGTTATAAGAAAGTAGTTTCATGTCTAATTAAAATTTACATACTATATAAATTTATTATTTGATTCAATGTAACATTTTATGATTGATTGTCTTTTATTTTTACAATACATTAGTAATATATTAGCCAAAACATGGCTTAAGTAAAAGAAAATAGTAAGACTAATTCTTAGCTTCTTCAAGAGAAAATTATAGTATAACTCACTCCTTCAAGAAACTCTCACTTCTTAATATGCCTAATCCTTGTATAAGATTCCTCAAAAATATTTCTTGTTTGATTTTTAGGCTTCAATCCTAAATTGTCCATGAACAAAATAGAGAAGGAAGATAATACTAAATATTTAAAGGAAAAGTTAGGATCATTTGGTTAGCATGGTATTGTAGCATATTTGACATGAAAGAAATTCAAAATTTTTTTTTTTCAAGTAAAAAAGGCTTCTTGACATCAATCTTGCAATATATGACTATATTCTTTTCTTTATAAGGTAAACTTCACTCTGAAAAAATCGATGGGCTCTGATCAAAGGAATGGGGGTGCACCCCTCTCTCAAAATAAAAAATAAAAAATAAAAAAAATCAAGGCTTCAAAATTTTAATCGTATCATGGAAAGATTGATTTTAATCATCACCTCTCAACCTTCTTCATGGATGCCCATTAACATGCTTATAATAAGCCTCTTGAAATAGATCTCTTTCAGAACCAATGGTCTTATATCTTTACGTAGTTAAACATCTTGAAAGGCTACAAATTTTACTCCCTCTTTGCAACTCAAGTCTCTTTTAGGAAGTATTATATTTAGTATAATATTATCCTTCCATAAGCTAGTTCACTGCTGAAAAGATGCATTCTAGGATAGATTTTATTGGATTCATAATCTATTGGCAAGAGACAATAACTCGGATAAGGACTCAAACAGAGAAAGGAGGAGGTTTGAATGGTAACCAAGATTTTGTAATCTTGGCGCAAAAAGAGGCCTTATGTTAACATCAAAACACCACTGAAACCCAATATTGGCCTGTCCCACTTTTGTAAGACCAAATATCAAGCTCAATCATCAAAGGCCAAACCAATTTACTCTGTGCCCATCAATCTATTCAGGAGAGCACCATCTTCTAGATTATGTGACTTATCCACCATGTTAATAATCACCTCCATGGCTGGCTCAATTAGTATTAGCCCAAATGCAAGTTTGGCAACGAGATTGTTGTGATCACTTCACTTTCTCTATTCCAGCCATATTTTTCGCTTAGACAAATTCTATCAAGCTTTCCACCAAAATGCATTGGAAACCCAGCCAAGTCTATTCTTGTTATTGTCCATTCTATCCGGTGGTTGGCATACATTAGTGCAACGAACTAAGACACCACCCACGCCGTAAGTCCCCTCTTCACCTCACTCAGCTCTGTTTTGAGAACTGTGAGCCCCTCTTGCGGCGGATCCTCACCCATATTCTTGCGGCGCCATTGTTGATGGAGGAAGGGGGGACGCCGCCCCCTTCCTCCGCCATTGTTGACGGCTGCGGCAAGGGGACGCCGCAGCCAATCAAGGAAGGGAGGCATCAACGTGCCCCCTTCACATGGGTACAGGAGAGGGAATAACCCTCCCCTCACTACTATTTAAGGAGGGGGGGAGCACCCCTCCTTCTCCACGAGCTCTCCCCCGTGCTGGCCACAGGTAAGGGAGAGAGAGAGAGGAAATTACAGAGAGATTTAAAGAGAGAAACATGGAGGAACCAAGCCGGTTCACGGCTTGGTTCGGGCCCGGCGAAGTGCCCGATGTCTCACCGGGCCTGGGCATCGGCCAGAAGACCTCACCGGCGGCGGATGACCGTCCGGTGAGGATCTGGCCAGCCATGGTGGCCGGCCGTGCCACCGGCACGAGTCGCGTGCCATGGATCGTGCGAAAGAGAGGGAGAGAAATTGAGGGAGAAAGAGAGGGAGAGGGAGCCGGCCGCGGCGGCGGCCGGCTCTGGCCCGGTCACCGACGGCCAGGCCACTCGGAATTTGGCCGACGGCGGCCCTGGCCGCCGGCACGGCTTCCTCCTGTTTCGGGTGAAATGGGAGGAGGCGGGGGAGATGATGAATGCGTGGGCTGGCTTGGGCCGTCCCACGTTGGGCCCTATTGGGCCGACTCTGAGCTATTTTGGGACTGCATTTTGGGCCCCATATTGGGTCGGGAATGGAGAAATAAAAATATGGCCAGATTCAGCGTTGATTCTAGTTTCTCGGGATTTTTATTTCCCCATTCGGGCTTATATATTGAGAGATATTCGAGCCCAAAGTTGGGCCCAGGATTAGACTGGTAGACCTTAGGGGATGCTGCATTGTTCCAATTTTTGAGATTTAATTATGGAAATTAATGTTGTAGGTAACCAGATATCCACATAGCTGATTTACAATTTGGAATTAGTGTACTGAGGTAAGTAAGCCATTTATTATAATTTTCATAATTTATTAGAATATGAAAATTATGGATATATTGCATTATTTAGAAAATAAGATAAAATGGAATTTTGTTATACAATTGGGTATCTGTTATAATTATATGTGATTACTAATATTTTGTAAAGTAATGGATTATAAATGTGCAAAAATTGAATGATGTGATTATTTTGGCTTTGCAAAATATACTGGTATTATTGATGTATTTTATGCTATGAATGTACAAACCACTGTATATGTGATATGAAAAGCTTATACTCATGATGATGCATGATGTACTACATGCAAATATGATGATGATATGTGTCACCGTGGTTTTCATATGATGTGAAACGATGTGAAATGCCAAGTGATACGGGACCCATCTCCACAGGGAAAGATATGTGGAGGATACACATCTAGAGGATGTGATGTGATTGATATATTGCATAACGCACATACATCTAGAGGATGTGTTGTGATTGATTATGATATATGGCATAATGCTAGTACCAGGACCCTTCCTCTTAGGGGACATTAAAGAGTGATACACCAGATGGGTGTTGTGGGGCCGTGGGACATATAAGGAAATAATAATTATATGAATACAGTGGGTTTGTTTACATTGCATATTTCAGCATTTATTGTATAATTAAGCTTCCAAAATTATTTGAGCTGATGATATACATGTTTTGATAACATGATGAATGCATTTGAAATTGGAAGTTTTATACATGAAAATGTGGTTTGATAACATCTTGACGAAATGATTATATAATAGGCTTACTTATTGAGTGTAAGCTCATATAAATCTTACAATGTTTTTCAGAGCCACAGGATTGAAGAATGGGATCTGGGGTAGTTGGAGCTTCATTCAGAGGAAACTAAGATCCAACATTTTGTTGTAACCCCAGTGACTTATGTATGATGGGCATGTAGCCTAAAACCTACGATTATGATTTGTATTAAGAACCATTTAAATTGGACGATATATAGTTATTACCCCTTCTTGTATTAATGTTATATTTCGGGATGCCTTGCATGCCAGGCATGCGGTGGGTTGCCACCCCTAGATCCAATATAGGGTTTGGGGTGTGACAGCTTCTGTGGTATCAGAGCCTAGGTTTGACCTTAGGGACAAACATAAGATGACACTAGGCAAAACAGTAGGATGACACTGGGAGGGTAACAACTCTAAGAAGATATATTTTTTTCTAATAAATATGTTTTGAAAACTTAAGGGTTTGTAAAGATATTGATTGGAACCAAACTTGGTAAGGAATAGTCATGCCTCGTCACACCAGAAGTATGCGACAAGTTGGAGGTTCCCAGGCTGGTGACTCTGGCCAGCAGGGAGGCCAGCAAACTTCTGGAGGTTCTGATTCCATCAATGTGGCTGGTAATGGCCAGCAACAGCGCCAGACTGAGATACTTCAGGCCCTTGTGGAAATGGTGCAGGCTATGCAGCAGCAGATCCAACAAGTGGTGCCTGCTCAGCCCGGCCCTCCTACTCAGCAAAACCCGCGAGTTGAACCTGAACCACCAGTCCAGCCCGCTCCACCGCAACCCTGGCAAGGAGGGGGTCGGAGCTTTGCGGAGCTTAAAAGCTTAGCCCATGCTCCCTTCTCTGGATCCACCAACCCCGCTGATGCTGAGGGATGGATGAGGGAGATGGAGAAGGCCTTCATGGCCCATGGTAGCCAGGAGGAGGAGCGGATTAGATTTGCCACCTACCTCCTTCAAGGGGAGGCATATGATTGGTGGTTGCATATGGAGCAGCGATTGGGTGGACAGGCTATTTCATGGAGGGAGTTCAAGGAGACCTTTTTCAACAAATACTTTTCCAGTAGTGTGCAAAGGCAGATGGAGTCTGAGTTTCTGGAGCTGGAACAAAAGAATCTCTCTGTGGCCCAGTACGAAGCCGAGTTCACTAGGCTAGCCCGGTTTGCTCTGGAAATAGTGACCACTGAGAGAGCCAAGATCACCAGGTTCACTGAAGGACTGTGACCCAAACTGAGGCAAGCAGTCAATGCATTTGAACTCTCCACGTATTGTGCTGTAGTGAGCAAAGCCCTGGTGATCGAAAGAGACATGAATAGGAACCAGAAGGAGTGGGAGCTAAAGAGGAAGAGGAAGGGGTCTCCTTCGGGCCATTCTTCGGGGCAGGCTAAGAAGAAAGATACATATCAGCCCCCCACAGGACCGAAGGGTAAGGAGACCCGTTGCCCTCACTGCGGGAACTTCCACCCGGGCAGGCAGTGCCGTGGGCCGAGAGGTGCCTGCTTCATATATGGAAAAGTGGATCACAAGATGACCACTTGTCCCCTTCGGAGGGATCAGCTGTCTTCTCCAAATCTTGGGATGAACCAGCCGCAGCAGCCGAGGACCCAGGGAAGGGTCTTCACCCTCACCCAACAGGATGCTGCCGCTTCAAACTCCGTTGTGGCAGGTATACCTATTACTTAAGTACTCCTTTAAGATTATTTCGTTCGTATGCGATATAATGCATTGATCATGAAGGATAAATAGGATCCTCTATATGACATCTAAGACAACTAAACTTTGTGATCAGGGACAATTAAAGTAGGCAACACTTATGCTCAAACTTTAGTAGATCCGGGTGCCATGCATTCGTTTATATCTGATGCTTATCTTGCCAATAATGCATCGTTGACACCCATTCCCTTAGAACAAGAGTTGCTCATTGCATTCCCAAATGGAGATGTTATGAGGGTGGAGTCTGTATGCAAATCCTGCCAGTCAACGTAGGTGACAAGAGGCTGGAGGCTAATCTGATCGTCCTTCCACTAAAGTCCTTTGATGTTATTCTTGGGATGGACTGGTTGGCCTCCTATCATGCTTCGGTAGACTGTTTCAGAAAATGGTGATCTTCAAAATCCCTAATCAGACTGAATTCAGTTTTACTGGAAGCCAGGAACGCTTGGCCTCAGTGTTTGTATCAGCACTGCAGACTGCCAAATATTTGAAGAAAGGTGGCCAAGGATTTCTTGCTGTGGTCAAGAACCTTCAGCATAAGGAAGTGAAGTTGGAGGATATTCCAGTGGCTATGGAGTTTCCTGACGTCTTTCTGGATGATTTGACCGAATTGCCTCAGACCGAGAAGTGGAGTTCACCATTGATTTGGTCCCTGGCACTGGACCTATATCCAAGGCCCCTTATCGTATGGCCCCAGTCGAACTAAAAGAGTTGAAGAGCCAATTGCAGAGCTCCTAGACCGGGGATTTATCAGACCGAGTGTCTCTCCTTGGGTGCTCAGTATTATTTGTCAAAAAGAAGGATGGGAGTCTTCAGCTCTGCATTGATTACCGAGAAATCAATAAGGTAACAGTGCGGAACAAGTATCCCTTTCCAAGGATCGATGATCTGTTTGATCAACTCCAAGGAGCTCGAGTATTCTCGAAGATTGATTTTCGGTCAGGATACCATCAACTCAAGGTCCAGCTGGAGATGTGCCTAAGACAGCATTCAGGACTAGGTATGGCCACTACGAGTTCTTGGTGATGCCGTTCGGGTTAACTAATGCCCCGACAGCATTCATGGATTTGATGAACAGAATATTTAAGCCATACTTAGACCAGTTTGTGGTGGTGTTCATTGATGACATCCTGGTGTATTCTAAAAGCCATGAAGAGCATATGGACCACCTGAAGATTGTTCTGCAAACCCTTCGGGAGAAAAAGCTTTATGCCAAGTTGCAGAAATGTGACTTCTGGTTGAGCCAAGTATCATTCTTGGGTCACGTAATATCTAAAAATGGCATAACTGTGGACCCAAAGAAGATTGAGGCAGTTGTAAATTGGAGTCGACCTTCCAATGTATCTAAAGTCAGAAGCTTCATGGGGCTGGCTGGATATTATCGCAGATTTGTGGAGGGCTTTTCTCGCATTGCTCTACCCCTGACTCGCTTGACCCAAAAGCAAGCGAAGTTTGACTGGACTGAGGAGTGTGAAAGAAGTTTCCAGGAGCTGAAACAACGCCTAGTGTCAGCCCCGTCCTTACCCTTCCGTCAGGATCTAGAGGATTCACTCTATACACGGATGCTTCTCGGAAGGGATTGGGATGTGTTCTGATGCAAAATGAGAAGGTGATAGCTTATGCCTCCAGACAGCTAAAGCCATACGAGCAAAATTATCCTACTCATGACCTGGAGTTGGCTGCTGTAATTTTTGCCTTAAAGATCTGGCGGCATTATCTATATGGAGAAGCATGTGATGTGTACACAGACCACAAAAGTCTGAAGTACATCTTCACTCAGAAGGAGTTAAACTTGAGGCAAAGGAGGTGGATGGAGCTACTAAAAGATTATGACCTGAACCTGCACTATCATCCAGGGAAGGCCAATGTGGTAGTGATGCCTTGAGTAGGAAGTCCTCCTTGGAGTTAGCTTCTATGATCACCTCTCAGCCTCACATCCAGAGGGATCTTGAGAAGCTGGAGGTTGGATTGCGAGTACAACGGTCCGATGGGCTTGTAGTAGCACTTGTACTCCAACCAACTCTGTTAGACAGGATCAAGTCCTCCCAGAAAGAAGACTTGGACCTGCAAAAGATTAAAGAAGCCGTGAAGTCAGGGGTTCAGAATGAATTTACTATAATGGAGGATGGGTCCCTGAGATTTGATGGTAGGCTCTGTGTGCCAAATGTGGTGGAACTAAGAGCAAAGATTCTGAAGGAGGCCCACTATTCTCCTTACACGGTGCACCCAGGAGGTACCAAGATGTACAAGGACCTAAAAGAAAACTTTTGGTGGAAAGAATGAAGAGCGAGATTGCTCAGTATATAGCCAAATGTTTGGTATGTCAGCAAGTGAAGGCTGAGCATGAAAGGCCTGCAGGACCCCTTCAATCTCTGATGATTCACAATGGAAATGGGAGAAGATCACTATGGACTTCGTGACTGGTCTGCCTAAGACCCCTCGGAACAATGATGCGGTACGGGTCATTGTAGACAGACTGACGAAGTCAGCCCATTTCCTGCCATTCAGAGTTGGGATCTCCAGTGAGAGATTGGCCAACATGTATATTGAGCAAATTGTGAAGCTTCATGGTATTCCTGTATCTATTGTATCAGATAGGGAGACTAGGTTTGTGTCCCAATTCTGGAAGAGTCTTCATAGAGCTCTGGGGACCAAATTGAACTTCAACACAGCCTTCCATCCTCAGACAGATGGACAGTCTGAGAGAACCATACAGACCCTGAGGACATGTTGCGAGCCTGTGTGATGGATTTGGGCGGTGCTTGGGACAACCACTTATCTTTAGTGGAATTTGCTTACAATAACAACTACCAGGCCAGTATCAGATGGCTCCATTTGAGGCCTTGTATGGTAGAAAATGTAGATCTCCCTTATGTTGGGATGATGTGGGGGAGAGAAAATTATTGGGCCCTGAGCTGATTCGTCAGACAGTAGAGAAGGTGCAACTGATCAGGGGATGACTCCGCACAGCTCAGAGCAGATAGAAGAGCTATGCTGATGTGAGAAGAAGGGAGCTAGAATTTCAAATTGGAGATCATGTCTTCTTGAAGATATCACCAACCAAAAATGTGATGAGATTTGGGATTAGAGGTAAACTGAGTCCACGATACATTGGGCCATTTGAGATTCTAAGCAAAGTAGGGGAGGTGGCTTATAGCCTGGCACTACCTCCGGCTCTCTGGGGTACACAATGTATTTCATGTATCTATGTTGAGAAAGTACATTCCTGACCCCAGCCATGTGATACAGTTTGAGCCCATGCAGTTAAGGAAGGATCTAACGTATGAGGAGCATCCTGTGCATATTGTGGACCGCAAGGATCAAGTTTTAAGACGGCATATCATTCCTTATGTCAAGGTTCAGTGGAGTAACCATTCTGAGAGGGAAGCTACTTGGGAACTTGAGGAGGAAATTAAAGAGAAATATCCTCAATTGTTTGTAACATAGCATATGTAATTGGAAAGAAGATTAATCATATGATAAAGCTTTGGATTCTAAATGTTATATGAGATACACCAATTTCGAGGCCGAAATTTTTATAAGAGGGGAGAATGTGAGCTTCTGTTCTTGCGGCGGATCCTCACGTGGTGAGGATCCGCCATTGTTGACGGAGGAAGGGGGGCGCCGCCCCCTTCCTCCGCCATTGTTGACGGCTGCGGCAAGGGGACGCCGCAACCAGTCAAGGAAGGGGGCGCCGACGTGCCCCCTTCACATGGGTACAGGGGAGGGGAAACCCTCCCCTCGCCACTATTTAAGGAGGGGGGGGGAGCACCCCTCCTTCTCCACGAGCTCTCACCCGGCGCCGGCCATAGGTAAGGGAGAGAGAGAGGGAATTACATAGAGGGAATTCACGGCTTGGTTCGGGCCTGGCAGAGTGCCTGATGCCTCGCGGGCCTGGGCGTCGGCCAGGAGACCTCACTGGCGGCGGGCGACCGTTCGGTGAGGATCCGGCCGACCGTGGTGGCCGGCCGTGCCACCGGCACGAGTCGCGTGCCGTGGATCGTGCGAAAGAGAGGGAGAGAAATTGAGGGAGAAAGAGAGGGAGAGGGAGCCGACCGCCGCCGACGGCCGAGCCACCCGGAATTTGGCCGGCGGCGGCCCTGGCCGCCGGCACGGCCTCCCCCTGTTTCGGGTGAAACAGGGGAGGAGGCGGGGGAGATGATGAAGGCATGGGCCGGCTTGGGCCGTCCCACGTTGGGCCCTATTGGGCCGACTCTGAGCTATTTTGGGACTGTATTTTGGGCCCCGTATTGGGCCAGGAATGGAGAAATAAAAATATGGTCCGATTCGGCGTTGATTCTATTTTCTCAGGATATTTTTATTTCTCCATTCGGGCTTATATATTGAGAGATATTCGAGCCCAAAGTTGGGCCCAGGATTAGACTGGGTAGACCTTAGGGGATGCTGCATTGTTCTAATTTTTGAGATTTAATTGTGGAAATTAATGCTGTACGTAACCAGATGTCTACATAGCTAATTTACAGTTTGGAATTAGCATACTGAGGTAAGTAAGCCATTTATTATAATTTTTATAATTTATTAGAATATAAAAATTATGGATATATTGCATTATTTGGAAAAATAAGACAATGGAATTTTGTTATACAATTGGGTATCTGTTATAATTATATGTGATTACTAATATTTTGCAAAGTAATGGATTATAAATGTGCAAAAATTGAATGATGTAATTATTTTGGCTTTGCAAAATATACTGGTATTATTGATGTATTTTATGCTATGAATGTACAAACCACTGTATATGTGATATGAGAAGCTTATGCTCATAATGATGCATGATGTGCTACATGCAAATATGATGATGATATGTGTCGCCGCGGTTCTCATATGATGTGAAACGATGTAAAATGCCAAGTGATACGGGACCCATCTTCATAAAGGGAGATATGTGGAGGACACACATCTAGAGGATGTGATGTGATTGATATATTGCATAACGCACACACATCTAGAGGATGTATTGTGATTGATTATGATATATGGCATAACGCTGGTACCAGGACCCTTCCTCTTAGGGGACATTAAAGAGTGATACACCAGATGGGTATTGTAGGGCCGTGGGACACATAAGGAAATAATAATTATATGAATACAGTGGGTTTGTTTATATTGCATATTTCAGCATTTATTGTATAATTAAGCTTTCAAAATTATTTGAGCTGATGATATACATGTTTTGATAACATGATGAATGTATTTGAAATTGAAAGTTTTATGCTTGAAAATGTGGTTTGATAACATCTTGACGAAATGATTATATAATAGGCTTACTTATTGAGTGTAAGCTCATATAAATCTTACAATGTTTTTCAGAGCCATAGAACTGAAGAATGGGATCTGGGGTAGTTGGAGCTTCATTCAGAGGAAACTAAGATCCAATATTTTGTTGTAACCCCAGTGACTTATGTATGATGGGCATGTAGCCTAAAACCTATGATTATAATTTGTATTAAGAACCATTTAAATTGGACGATATATAGTTATTACCCCTTCTTATATTAATGTTATATTTTGGAACGCCTTGCATACCATGTGTTGAGGGGTAAAATCGTGTTGCATCAATACCCGTGCGAGGAGGCTAAGACCAACCTCTTCCGTAGCTCGGCCTCTCCCGAGCTCCCATAGCTCGGATTCCCCCGAGCTTTCGTAGCTCGTCTCTCCCGAGCTCCCATAGCTCAGCTTCCCCGAGCTTCCGTAGCTCGGCCTTTCTCGAGCTTCTGTAGCTCGCCTCTCCCGGGCTCCCATAGCTCGGCTTTCCCCGAGCTTCCGTAGCTCGGCCTTCTCGAGCTTCTGTAGCTCGCCTCTCCCGGGCTCCCATAGCTCGGCTTCCCTCGAGCTCCCGTAGCTCGGCCTCTCTCGAGCTCTCGTAGCTCAGCCTTCTCGGGCCTCCGTAGCTTGGCCTCCCCGGGCTCCCATGGCTCGGCCTTCCTGGGCTTCCATAGCTCGGCTCTCCCGAACTTCCTATAGCTCGTTTCCTCCGAACCTCCATGACCCGGCTTTGCTGAACGACCCACGATCCAATACCCACCTCCGCGGAACCTAACGTGGGAGAACCTCAGCCTACTGTAACGGCACCCTAGGTAAGGAATCATGCTGAGAGGTGGCCTAGAACCTATCAAGGCCGCCGGAGACCTACACATCTACCAGATCTCAAGCCATCAAGGAGCTCTTCCAACCGTCGATCCCCTAACGAACAAGATACGGATCCCAACAGCCCCACAATGGCCTGATTCGATCCACTCCCGTATCCTAACAACATCCGAACCTTCCAGAAGGCGCTCAAGATCTAGGTAACAGTTATAAATGGGACACTCCCAGATTCCCTCAGGTACGCACACTGGCATGCTTACACCCCCACTCTTACTCTCCCGCTCTCGCCGGTAGCTCGTCGGTGCTCTTGCCCTCTAGAGCTCACGATTGGCCGCCCCCAGAGAGGTCTCCAGGAGAGATCCACCTCCCCATTTTCTGGTTGATCGCCGATTTCATCTCACTGACTTGAGCGTCGGAGGGTCTTCCACGGAGGGCCACCCCCAACGCCTCTCGCGCGAGGACTTGTGTGCAGATCTGCCCACTGAAGATCGACTGCGCCCGAGTCAGAGGACGGATCCCAGCGGCAATAGATTGGCGCTAGAGGAAGGGTCTCAAGTCCCATTAAAACTTGAAGAAAGGAGACAAGGATCCTAACCTGGAGTAGAACCTCTCTAATGGCCAATCGAAGAAGAGCAACCTCTGAAGCTCAGGATCAGGTCGCCTCTCAGAGGCCTAATCCGACGAGCGGTGTAGCGCCGCAACCACCATCAGTCGAAACCCCGTCACCGCCTGCCATCCCGATGACCCAGGACCAGTTTGTCTCGCTGGTCCAACAAGTTCAGACTCTGACCCACCTGGTCCAGGAGCGCCTTATGGGCCCTCCTGCTCCATACTTTCATAAGGAAGCGACGGTTCCTTCTTCGCCGGTGACTTCCTCCTCCAGTCCGCGCAAATCTGCGGACCCCCCGCATCGATCTAGAGGGGACAAGCCAGTCCCACGAGGCGGTCACGACAAAGATCCTCCCAGATCTCGACGGGCCCGATCTCTCTCTCCGGTGACCTCCCACCATGATTCGACGCCGTCTCTGCAATCTTCTCACCCAGCTCCTCCTCTGGCTGGTGAAGAGGAGATCCGTCATCAGATCCAGGAAAT
Organism: Calamus simplicifolius; assembly: GCA_900491605.1. Classification (NCBI taxonomy): domain Eukaryota; kingdom Viridiplantae; phylum Streptophyta; class Magnoliopsida; order Arecales; family Arecaceae; genus Calamus; species Calamus simplicifolius. The sequence goes on along the minus strand of UESW01002542.1, from coordinate 74,356 downwards.
GTGTCAGGAGCTGGACGCCGCCAAGCAGGCCCATCAGCCCCAGCCCAAAGCGGAGCAGGGCATCCCTTTCTCTAAGGGGATTATGGAGGAAGTGATCCCCTTCCATGTCAAGTTACTAGCCGTCAAGCCTTACCACGGCTCTTTTGACCCGGACGACCATCTTAGCAGCTTCCGGTCAATAATGATGTTCCACAGAGCATCTGATGTGGTCCTCTGCCGCGCCTTCCCATCCACCCTCAGAGGATCCGCCCGAACCTGGTTCAATGCTTTGAAGCCAGGTTCTATCGATTCATTTGACGAGCTGAGCCGCCTTTTTATTGGTCAGTTCGTCAGCAGCCGCCGCCACCGACGAAGATCTGACTCCCTCTCTGAAGTTAAGCAGAGAGAGGAGGAGTCCCTGAGAAATTATCTTGGCCGTTTTAATAAGGCCATGCTAGAGGTGGACCATCTTAATCATGAGGTGGCCATGTCTGCCCTGGCGGGGGGAGTCTCGAAGGAAAGCGACTTCTATCTGGCTATGGAAGTCAGTTATCCCCCTGCCTCTCGGAGATGATGGCTCTGGCGGACAAGTACGCTAGGGTCGAGGAATCGCGGAGAGTTGCCCGCACTGAGCAGGCAAAGAAGAGGGAGCCCAAAGTCCCCGACAGGCATTGTCCCGCCCGGCGACCAAGTCCGCCTCGCCGCTAGAGAGTCCCTCCGCTGCCGCCAAGAAATTGCTCCCGAAGCCCTCCCAGGCGATTTGACCACTACACTCCGCTGACCGTGCCCCGGGCGCAAATCCTCATGGAGATAGAGCGCCAGCTCCCGCGGCCAGTGCCTCTCCGGGGAAACCCGACCCGAAGAGATCCTACCAAGTACTGCCGCTATCATAGGGAGCACGGTCACGATACTGAAGAATGTTGGCAGCTAAAAATGAAATTGAAAGGCTGATCCAACGGGGGAATCAGTTCAGGAGGGCGCCCGAGCCACAACAACAAGGAGGTGACTGCCAGCCCGAACTTCAACAACCTCCTCCTCCACCGAATCCGCCCATAATCAGCCGCATTAACATGATTGAAGAGGCCGGCGGATCAAGCCCCAGGGGCGACAGTGATAGATCGGTGCCAAAGAAGGCACGGACGGGCGAGCTCTCCTTCTCTGATGATGATCTCCTAGGGATACAGCTTCCCCATGAAGACGCACTAGTTGTATCCCTTAACTTGAATAACTATGATGTAAGCCGAATCCTAGTTGATAGTGGAAGTTCGGTAAATGTTTTGTACCTCGGTGTGTTTGCCAGGATGAAATTACTCATGGAAAACCTTCGAGCCGTGGATTCCACCTTGATGGGATTCATAGGCGACGTCATCGTCCCGGAAGGGGTCGTCACCCTGACGGTCTGCGCGGGAACCTGGCCCCTTGTGACCATTGTCCAGACAGACTTCCTAGTAACCGACCTCAGATCTCTATACAACGCAATATTTGGCAGGCCCGGTCTAATGTCCCTCAAGGCAGTTGTCTCCATCCCGCATCTATCCATGAAGTTTCCCATCGAGCTAGGAGTTGGAGTTGTTCGGGGATGTCAGGCCATGGCTCGGCAGTGCTTTGTTACAAGCCTTCAGTCTAGAATGCCAAAAGTTGATGGGCTGGATGCTCGCGAGGACTTCACCGAACAGAGGGGAGAACCGGCAGAAGAATTGGAGGAGGTGCCATTGGATGAGGCTCGTCCCGACCGAACTATAAAGATCGGGTCGCTGCTCAAAGGAGAGTCTCGACACGAATTGATCAGGTTCCTCCGAGGTAACGCTGACATCTTCGCTTGGTCCGCCTCCAACATGCCAGGGATCAGCCCCGAAGTTCTCGTCCATCATCTCAATGTTGACGAGATGCACAGACCCGTCAAGCAGAAAAAGAGAAGCTTCGCCCCGGAGCGACAAAAGGCCATTGAAGAAGAAGTAGACAAACTCATCAAGGCTAACTTCGTCCGGGAGGTAAATTACCCGAGCTGGCTATCAAATGTCGTTATGGTGAAGAAGTCGAACGGCAAATAGAGAATCTGCATCGACTTCACCGACCTCAATAAAGCCTGCCTGAAGGACAGCTTCCCCCTCCCTCGGATCGACCAGCTCGTGGACGCCACCTTAGGCCATCAGATGCTGTCATTCATGGACGCCTATTCAGGCTACAATCAGATCCGAATGGCCCCTGAGGATGAAGAAAAGACCGCCTTCATAACCGACCGAGGTACTTACTGTTACCGCGTTATGCCTTTTGGTCTTAAAAATGCAGGTGCCACCTACCAGAGGCTGGTCAACAAAGTATTCAAGGAGCAAATCAGCCGGAATATGGAGGTGTACGTGGACGACATGCTGGTCAAAAGCAAGGAGGCATCACAGCATGTTGAGGACCTCACAGAGAGCTTTGCCACGCTGCCAAGTACGGGATGAGACTCAACCCGACCAAATGTGCCTTCGGTGTTAACTCCAGGAAGTTTCTCGGCTTCATGGTCTCCCAGCGAGGTATCAAAGCCAACCCCCAGAAGATTCAGGCTCTCCAACAAATGGTGCCCCCGGCATCTGTCAAAGAGGTCCAACGCCTAACCGGGAGAATAGCGGCCCTAAATCGCTTCGTGGCACGGTCGACCGAAAGATGTCTCCCCTTCTTCAAAACTCTCCGATCGGCCAAAAATTTCCAGTGGACCCCCAAATGCCAAAGGTCATTTCAAGATCTCAAGAAGTACCTTGGCTCACCCCCACTCCTCAGTAGTCCGTCCCTAGGGGAGACCCTATTCTTGTACCTGGCTATTTCGGAAGGTGCGGTTTGCTCGGTGCTGATCAAAGAAGAAGGCAAAGTCCAAAAGCCGATCTACTATGTCAGCCGGCTACTCCGCGATGCGGAGACAAGGTATAGCAGAATTGAAAAGATGGTGTTGGCTTTAATCACCTCAGTTCGGAAGCTGCGGCCGTACTTCCAAGCACATTCTGTGATGGTCCTGACCGACCAACCCATCAAGGCGGTGATCCACCATCCCGAGACATCGGGGAGAATGACCAAGTGGGCCGTCGAGCTAGGTGAGCACGACATACATTTCCAGTCTCGTCCAGCCATTAAAGCCCAGGTGCTTGCCGACTTCCTCCTCGAGTGTACCATTCCAGAGGATGGTTCTACCCCAGACTCCTCTAAAGAACCAAAAGCTGGAGCCCGGTGGCTCCTCCATGTCGACGGGTCATCTAATGCCCATCGCTCCGGTGCGGGTCTGGTTCTCACCAGTCCGGAGGGAATAACCTTTGAATACATCATCAGATTCTCCTTCCCAGCCTCCAACAACAAAGCCGAGTACGAAGCCCTGTTAGCCGGCCTCCGAATCGCCCGCAATCTAAAGGTGGAGAAACTCAGTGCCTTCACCGACTCTCAGCTGGTGGCCGGTCATGTGCGAGGAGATTTTGAAGGCCGGGAGCCGAACATGATTCGATATCTCCAGGAGGTGCGGAGTCTCCTTCCCCATTTTATTGAATTTGAAATCATTCGGATTTCCAGATCCGAGAATGCCCGTGCCGATCTACTCTCTCGATTGGCGACCACGGAGTCGATGGATGCCGAACAAAAGTTCCACTTGGAGACTCTGGAAAGGCCCAGCATCGCGAAAGCCGACCGAATAATGCAAGTTGAGGCCGAACCATCATGGTTCGACCCCATCCTCAAATATCTCAGAGAAGGATCGCTTCCGTTCGACCGAAGGGAGGCTAGAAAGCTGAAGCTGTAGGCCACTCACTACGTGTTGATCGACAACCAGCTTTACAAACGGTCTTTTTCTATGCCGCTGCTCAGATGCCTTTGCCCATCCGAAGCAGATTATGCTCTACGCGAGGTGCATGAGGGGATCTGCGGCAACCATCTAGGAAGCCGGTCCCTATGTCACAAGGTGCTGCGACAAGGCTACTACTGGCCGACCATGCAAAAGGATGCGGACGATCTAGTCCGAGCCTGTGACCCCTGCCAGAGGCACTCAAGCATCCAAAGGCTCCCTTCCGCCGAGCTAGTTTCCATATCCTCCGCTTAGCCCTTTGCCAAATGGGGAATGGACATCCTCGGCCCATTCCTGCTTGCCACAGGACAGCGGAAATTTCTATTTGTCGCCATCGACTACTTCACCAAATGGATCGAAGCGGAAGCAGTTGCACAAATCACCGAGGCACGGGCCAGAGATTTTGTGTGGAGATCCATCATCTGCCGGTTCAGCCTCCCGCATACCATAATCACTGACAACGGTAAGCAGTTTGACAACTCTAAGTTTTGCCAGTTCTGTGAGGAGCATGGAATCCGCCACCACCTCACTTCGGTCGGGCACCCACAAGCCAATGGAGCGGCCGAAGTGACCAACAGGACCCTCCTTTAAGGAATCAAAGCTCGCCTCTCCAGAGCCCAAGGCAGGTGGGCGGAGGAGCTGCACCATGTCTTATGGGCCTACCGCACCAACCCGAGAATCCCAACAGGTGAAACCCCATTCCGAATGGCTTTCGGTACAGAGGCCGTCATCCCTGTGGAAATAGGCCTCCCATCGTTGCGGGTGGAAAGCTACTCAGAGGAAGCTAGCAACGAACAGCTCCGCACCAACCTCGACCTGGTAGAGGAGATCAGAGAGAAGGCCCGGATTAGAATGGCCGCTTATCAACAAAGAGTAGCCTGTTATCACGCCTCCAGAGTCAAAGGGAAAGCCTTCCTGCCCGACGACCTTGTCCTCCGAAAGGCCTCTGTCTCCAAACCGCTGGAACAAGGAAAGTTGGCGCCAAACTGGGAAGGCCCGTACCAAGTAGCGGAGTTCATTGGACCGGGAACCTACAAACTACAAGATCTGGATGGAAAATCCATTCCCCGGACGTGGAATTCGGACAACCTTCGAAAATATTATCAATAGGGTACGTCCTCTCCAAGTCTATTTTCATATGCCTCCTTATATCTTCCTGTCAGCATATTTTTTCAATTCAAATCATTATGCACTACATTGCCAAAAGTTGCAAAAAGAAATAGATGCTGCTTACTTATCCTCGGCACGACCGAGCTCCTTGTCTGGACAGGAATTCTCCGAACCTTGGCAGGGCCAAGTAAAATATTCTCCGAACCTCGGCTGGACCGAGCAACAAATTCTCCGAACCTTGGCAGGGCCAAGTAAAATATTCTCCAAACCTCGGCTGGGCCGAGCAACAAATTCTCCGAACCTTGGCAGGGCCAAGTAAAATATTCTCTGAACCTTGGCAGGGCCAAGTAAAATATTCTCCGAACCTCGGCTGGGCCGAGCAACAAATTCTCCGAACCTTGGCAGGGCTAAGTAAAAATTCTCCGAACCTTGGCAGGGCCAAGTAAAATATTCTCCGAACCTCGGCTGGGCCGAGCAACAAATTCTCCGAACCTTGGCAGGGCCAAGTAAAAATTCTCCGAACCTCGTCTGGGCCGAGCAACAAATTCTCCGAACCTTGGCAGGGCCAAGTAAAACATTCTCCGAACCTCAGCGGGGCCGAGCAGCGAATTCTCCAAACCTTGGCAGGGCCAAGTAAAATATTCTCCGAACCTTGGCAGGGCCAAGTAAAACATTCTCTGAACCTCGGCTGGGCCGAGCAACAAATTCTCCGAACCTTGGCAGGGCCAAGTAAAATACTCTCCGAACCTCGGCTGGGCCGAGCAATAAATTCAGGCTAAAATACCTGCAGAAAACCAAAGTGCGTAGGCCCCGATTAAAGCCAAAGGACTTCCAAATAGTCCCCGAAACTTCGTCCGGTTTAAAAAGAAGCACGCTGAGCAAAAACCATCGACACACAAAAGAAGGCGCCTTCGGCGAAACCCTTAAAGGGCCCATTAAGCCCCGCGTAATCGGCCAAAAGCCCCGAGCAGAGCCAAGGAATTCCCCTCTGCTACTAAAATCCTTGGGTAACGCCCCTATAACCCATCGATCAAAGCGTCTATTTCGACGTGTGAACCAGTGGAGCCACGCCAACTCCCTAACTATTACGCGAATGACATGTTTAAAGCAAAAAACTCTTGAAAAAAGAAGGTTATCTGAACAAAGCCTCTTTTCATTAATCGGAAAAAAGGGGAGTACACAAAAAGAGACAAGAAAAGCAAAAGCAGAAAACAAAAGTAACGGAGGCCCTAAATCAGGGGTCGGAGTCGCTTCCAGATGCCAGCAGATCCTCCAGGCGCTCGGTGAGATCGGCAACCTGCTGGCGAAGTGATTCGATCTCCTCCCTCTGCCGGTCTACCACCCGGCGCAGGGCCTCCGCCTCCTTAGTCGACACGTCCATGTACTCCTCGACGACCCTTATGAGCTGCTGATTGCTCGCAAGGGTCGACGCCAGACCCAACCCGTCGACAGTGATGGTGGGGCGCCCCCTCTCCAAATACAGCAAACCGTTGAGAGATACACGCAGCTCTTCCGAGGATCGCCCTTGAAAGGCCATGGTCTGATACTATTTCACGACCTGAACCGAGGGATGACTAAGACCACACCCCTCGGTCATATTTATACTTGTTAGGCAGGTATCTCAATCGGTCACGTCGTAGCTACCGACCTATGAGAACTTGCCACGTGTCGTCACTTTAATGACTGCAGAATCCGAGGTACCGCACCCCATCCCGAGTGAGATCGGTAAGTGCTGACTGACTGATCGGGAATCTCCCCGAACAGAATACTTTTCGATCTGCCGCCCCCCGTAATAAATGCTCCGAGCACTTCCCTAAGCTCCTTTTACGAGAAGCGTAGAGGGAAGAAATCCGGCATCTGGCCAATGACTTGTCCCCTCGGGAAGGGTAACGTCATAAATAAAGGAGCATGACAACATACCGCTCGTTCCGCCCATGTGCCACCTCACCAAGCGAGACCTTACCCTACAGCTCTGAATCTCCGAACCTTGGCAGGGCCAAGTAAAACTTCTCCGAACCTCGGCTGGGCCGAGCTACAAGTTCTTCGAACCTTGCAGGGCCAAGTAAAATTCCTCTGAACCTTGGCTAGGCCGAGCTACAAGTTCTCCGAACCTTGGCAGGGCCAAGTAAAATTTCTCCGAACCTCGGCTGGGCCGAGCTACAAGTTCTCCGAACCTTGGCAGGGCCAAGTAAAATTTCTTCGAACCTCGGCTGGGCTGAGCTACAAGTTCTCCGAACCTTGGCAGAGCCAAGCAAAAACTTCTTCAAACCTCGGCTGGACCGAGCTACAAGTTCTCCGAACCTTGGCAAGGCCAAGTAAAACTTCTCCGAACCTCGGCTGGACCGAGCTACAAGCTCTCCGAACCTTGGTGAAGCCAAGCGCTAATTCACTGAACTTCGGCGGGGCCGACCCGTGAACATTCGAGCTCCGGTAAAGACAAAACACAAAATACCGAGCTTCGAACCGAAGTAAGGAACGTGTTTCGCCGAGCGATCTCCAAACCGCCACTCGCGAACCTCGACTAGTTCGGATAGCGCGAGATCTTTGCCTAAGAACGAGCGAGGCACCCATGCCCAACAGCAACAATAAACTTGGCACAGAAGAGGTAGAGATTGAGAAACAAAACAGAACTCTCTTTATTTCATTGCCAAGATCGGTTACAAATGCCTGAAAGGCGTTACAAGAGCATTGAAATGCATAAAATAAAGATGAATACAAAGCCCGAGCAACTGCTCCAAAGCAGACCTGGGCAACCGTGGTGCTCCGACATCCGATCGCCGAACCAGATAAGCCACATCCAGTCAGCTCGAGCTGATAATAGCCGGGCGACATGGACCAATAGTTGCGGCCGGCTTCAGTCAATAATGATATCTCGGTGACCCAACCGAGATATCTGGGTGACCATCCCAGACCACCCCATCGAGGGACCCCCCAGCGAGCAGATAGGAAGCCAGCGGACCCTGGCATCGGAATGCTCTCCCAAACCGAGTGTGCGCTGCCCTACCTCGCCTTGGCTCAAGGACAAGGTGTCGGCGGGCGGCACGTTTTCACCCCCTCCCCGTGTGGCAAAAGATTCCCTAGGCAGGCGAGCCCAGGAATCCAAATCAGGGGAGGAGGTGAAATTCACACAAACCATGGGAAGCCCACGTGCACTCCCTACCATGCGTCTCCGAAGGGAAACCACAAAGGTCACACTGGAAGAGTGTGTGTGCGCTCTCCGTGTGATCTCTGCGCCCTCTATGTGCGCTCTCCATATGATCTCCAGGACTCATCCCCTAAGGGCGAGCCATCCTTCGGCAGCTCCTTCATCGCCCCAACTATCTGGAGGCAAAGAGCTTACAAGAGAAAAGCTCAGTCCTCCCACTCGCAACAGCAGGGAAACGAGCATGATGAAAGCTCTAGTGGAAAAGAAATCTTTGGGGATGACTTAACACTACCCCACTTTCCCTTTTTTATAGGCCAAAGATGAGCCGGGAGTAATCACCAAGGCTATAAGCCCCGAGATTTAAACACCTGGGCCATACCTCCACGTGGCCTCCCAGGATGAAAGCAGTGCCCTGTTGCACGCCGAGCCCACAGCCTGAACTATGACGCATGCGAAGATTTCCTCTTAATCTCGAATTGCGGTCATTAAATGCAGAGGATTGTCCACTGGCATCACGGAAACTGGCAGGATCAGGGGACCATCCTACGAAAATAATATCCTCTAATGGTAAACGGCTGCGTGCGCCGTACGTCAAAGCGGCCCACATGGGAAAAGAGCGCCTTCCGGAAAGCACTAGAACAGCTTTTCCCAACCAACAGTGTCGTATCATCAATTTTTGGTGAAATAAAAACCGATTTGACTGCAGAATGGCAGAGCACTGGCAGAACCATAAAAAAGCACGAAAACCGATCGTCGCCGATCGCTCCCTGACAAAGTCGGTCGCTCGAAAAACTTGTGCGACAGAATCGAACATCTCAAATCAAGAATGAGCACGAAGGCTACGTAAACTATTCATTCATTCAACAAAAAATGAAATGACCAAAGGAAGCAAAAAATACGTTGGCAACCACTTTCGTATGTCGGCCCTAGCCGACCTATTTTGCCTGTCGGCCCTAGCCGACCTACTTTGCTCGTCGGCCCTAGCCGACCTATTTTGCCTGTCGGCCCTAACTGACTTACTTTGCCTGTCGGTCCTAGCCGACCTACTTTGTCAGTCGGCCCAAGCTGGCTTATCCTGTCTGTCGGTCTTAACCGGCTGGTTTCATGCCTCGAGTTTTAATCCAGACTCAGTCCGGACCAGATCGTCCATCGGTTCGCCAGTCAAGGCCATCGCCCCGCCTGGGGCCAAGCCAATGCGTTCCCTCAATCCCGGAACAAAAATGACCAAAGAACATCAACGAGCCATAAGTCGCTCGCGATTGAGGCAAGACCGGGCGGCAACAGGGCCATACAAGGAACGACACTTAAATGAAAATAGAAGGTTCATTTATTAAGGGACACCATTCAGACTTTCAAAAAACAAAATACAGGGGTGGCTCCTAAGAGCCAGGAACCACGTCAGTTTTGGAGGAACCTTCGGTTACATCCACAGAAGTGCGACTAGATTCGCCTTTTTCCAATACCTTCGCCCCTTCAGCGGCAGTTTGCAATCGTTCCTCAGAAGCTGCGGCTTCGCTGGGACCTGGGGCGGCACCAGGATCGCTATCGGAGACGTCGACATACTCATCCTCTTCTTCTCCTTTGGACTCACCGTCATCAGGAGCGTCATTATCCAGAAAAGAGAGATCCCATTCTGGGTGCTCACTGGATATCTTATCTTTACATTCTTCCATCCCAAGTTGGAAGGCGTCAACACCGATAGCGTCCTGCTTCCCCTTGAGTATGGCGAGCTGCATCTTAGCCTCAGCAGCCTGCTTCTCAGCCTCCGCAACTTGAGCCCGCAAGATAATGTTTTGCTCCTCGAACTCGCCGGCCCGCGTCTCAAGTTCTGAGCTCTTATTGCGGTTGGACATGAGCTCACCTTGGAGAGCCCGATTCTCCAACTCTAACTTCGCCATCTAAAAAAACCAAAGTCAGTCGGCATCACAAGAGACCAATAGAAGAAGCTAAAAAGGGGGGGGGGGGGGAAATGAGATCATACATCCTCCTCTCGTCTAGCCAACCTCTTGGTCAGCTCCTCAGCCTCACCCCTGGCTCTTGTCCTGTCAGCCCCGATCAGCTCAACTCTCTCCTGTAGATTGTTGATCCTTAACTGTTTGGCTCCGACCTCCTCCCGGGCTTGGGATAACTCGTTACTCATCCGAGCTATCGTCCTTTGGTGCCATTTAGCGCCCTCCCTCAAATGAGCAATTTCGCCATCGCGCCGCTTCAACTTCTCCTCCACCTTTCCAATTTCTGGTTGATCGCCGATTTCCTCTCACTGACTTGAGCGTCGAAGGGTCTTCTGCGAAGGGCCACCCCTAATGCCTCTCGCACAAGGACTTGTGTGCAGGTCCGCTCACTGGAGATCGACTGCGTCCGAGTCAGAGGACGGATCCCGGTGGCAACACCAGGCATGCGGCGGGTTGCCACCCCTAGATCCAATATAGAGTCTGAGACGTAACAAGAACCCTGTGCTCCTTCAGCATATCTTGAGCCCTGTGAAGCTCTAGTTCGTCGACATATTCCAAACCCTATAAGCTTCCACCTTATTTCAGAGGTCAGCCACCTGCCTCCCTTGGACTTTTGTGAGAATGAGTGTTGCTTGGACCGGACCAGATCGGGATTTGGTATATCCAAGCTTCTAAGCATATTCCTAAGAGTACTTCCGCTCCCCATTGCAATCCTAGAATATTAATATAGAGACTTGAGCTTGAATTTGACTTAAGTCCAAAATTTTCTATCCAAATAAAACTTGATTCATTTTGAGGTTTAGGGTAAGGTAAATCAGGCCCAATTTATTCAAATAAATTTTATTCATAAAAATATATCTCACCGTGAACGTTAGTCCTATATTGATTATGCATTGAAAATTAAGCTCATACATGCTTTTTGAGAAACAAGTTTTTGAGTAACATACAATATTAATTAACAAGGCTAAATAATTCTTTCGAGTTAACCTTTTGGATAAGTTTTTGACCTGTTACAATTGATACAAGAGTAAATCCAACTTATATGAGCTAAAGAGTACCGTAAATAAGCTATATATGTTTATAACTAAATTAATATATAAATTTAAATATATATATATATATATTTTAATTTGACAAGGATGTTAGAAGTATTTAATTTTAGATTGATTATGCATAAAAAAGATTTTAAATACTTTTTATAGGTTCGGAGTCTTAAAATAATATTTTTTTGAGCAAAATCTTTATGATGTTTATGAAATCATGTTCTGGTGAGGCTAGATTGGAAGTTTTGTTATCACAGTTCAAGCTAAATTTATTTTGACCGGATTGCTCGGAGGACCTGTTGCTTCGTTGCATTGATGTTTGGGCCGGATCAGTGTGGTTTCCGCGCTGCTCGCCACTAGAACGCGATCTCTCCTCGAGGTTACCTGGAAGGAAGGTTCGAAATTTCAAAACTCCAGTCCCCCGACCCTTCTATTTCTCTTTCTCTCCCTCCTGTGTTCGCCGTCCTTCCAACTTCTTAGATCGGAACAATTCGCAGAAGAGGAGATGCGTCTCTCTCGAGTTCGGGTTATCTCTCTCTTTCCTCTCTATCTCCGTCTCTCCCTCTCTGTGTGTTGTTCTGTTATTTCGACCAATTCCAATTCTCCTATTCTTGTAAAAATCTCGTCTTTCTTCCTACTTGCTGATGAAGTGGTGAACTCGAGCTTCTTCGTAACTCTGCCAAGATCCATCATGTCGATGTCAGCCCAAAAACTGGAGAATATAAGGTATATATCATCAATTTTATCCAACTGATCGAGCTACTGAATGTTTTTTTTTTTTTTTCGTTTCTTTAATTTATGATTTTGATAGATTGATTGGCTTTAATATCCTTTTAATTGCATTGCTAGTTATCAATGCGGGACCTGCTGTCCTAGATCGGGTTCCAATTTGATCAAGGCCGGAAATGTTCATGTATGGAGATTGTGCGTAGGTCCTCGATTCTTTATGTACAAATAAAGGAGAAAAATCTGATTTTGATTAGGTTAATTCTTTAAATTTAGGAGTTTGGCTTCTCAGTTTCGAGATGGCATCGTTTGGCGTGCAGGAGACTGGGCGTTCTAGTTCTTATAAATGACTGTGATCGGGAACCATGCGGTGGTCTCGATCTGGCGCTAGAAGAGAAGGAGGTGGTAGTTTTTATACCTACCTTGAATGGTGGCTAGTATATATTTTGAAGATCGATGTTTATTTTGAAGATCGATGTCTATTAGTAATGCTTATGTTAAGCTGAACTATGATGAGGTTAGGAATGTTCATAAAAATTAGACTGAAATATGCTAAATGGTTGGAGAAAAGGCAGAAAAAAAATTAATTTCTATAAAAAATAACAATGATGAAAATAGCATAAAAAGGAAGAGAAGTCAAGCTTGGGACTCCTGTAGCAAGTGCACCATCCTTAGAATTGTGGACAATCGTTGGCTACCTTACCACAACAGTTTCCAAAGTACAATCCGAGGCTCTTTCCTTGAGCTCCATCAATAGCACGAGTTGAAGAAGACAAATGTAGACTGTACTCCTCGAAATATCAAAAGCAAAATTTAAAAAAAAAAAATGAAAAAGGATGTTGAGAATTGTAGTGGAAGAAACAATGAAAATAGAGAAAGAGGAGGCTTTGAAAAAAAATTCATACACTGCTTAACTTCTCTGATTGCTTTTCAGAAAGCAATGTAGAGCAATGGATACACATCTATATTTTGGACATTGAAAATGTATGTGGTTTCAACCGCACCTGGTAGAAAAAGGGGGAAGTAGCATAACAATATGCAATTTTAACCATGTGCTAGAGATAGAAAAAAAGGTATATGAATTAAAAACCTTTTCAAACAGAACTACGTGCTAGAGAGGATAAAGGGCATGCATTTTTTCTTTTAAAGTTTAAACCTTTTTCAAAATAGTAACAATCCCTTCAAAGGTTTAAAACTTAAAACAAAAGAAAACATCAAATTATGAACAAATAATGTGGCAAGCAACTATGCATCATGCTAGGTATTTTTTGGGTTTGAACATGTACTTTGCCATGTATTAGATTAAGGATATATGGACTAGGACTTGAACTAGATTATTTCACCGATTTTCTACAATCATATGCACACAATAAGAAAAGTACATTAGTATTTTTAGTGGGTTAGTGCTAATATGACCATGTGTAACAAAAATGCATATGTCAAGATGGATATGTGATAAAACTTTAAAAGATAGAGTTAGAAATAAACATATAAGAGAAATGATAGGAGTAAAATAAACATATAAGAGAAATGATAGGAGTAGCTCCAATTGAAGATAAAATGAGAAAAAATCGATTACGGTGGTTTGGACATATACAACGTAGACCTTTAGATGCTCCAGTTAGAAAGAGTGATCTTTTAATAATTCATGGTAAGGATAGAAGTAGAGGTAGACCTAACTAACATGGACAAAAATAATTAAAAAAGATATAATTATTTGTAATTTAAATGCCGACTTGGACCTGATCAGAGCAGAGTGAAGGAAGTAGATTCATGTAGCCGACCCCATGTTGTTGGGAAAAGGCTTAGATGAGTTGAGTTGAGTTGAGTAGTGCTATTATGACCATGCGTTGACCTTGATTCAAATGAGAGTTGCTAGGGATTTGTTCTATTGCCAAAGTCATGGCTTTATAGCTACTTTCATTTATGTGGGGTATTTAAAGGTGTCTGTGATGGAACACACCTCGCAAAAGAATACTGTTTCAAACCCATTAAGACCTATACTAAACACAACCATCACATGGAGCACATTATCATAGGGATGGGTAGAAGTTACAACTTCAAAGGCAGTGCTCCTCACGATACCACATCAACACTTCGTTAGTATCCTTTGAATTTTCTTCATGGTAGCTTAATCACAAAGGTAAAGATCAATGCTGGTGACTATCTTATAGGCTTTAGCCGTATCTCCCTCGATGATTTAATCATGATGGCCTTTGAAAGGCCTTTAGTTCATTGATCGGCTAAATTCTTTTTTGACCTCACAAAATTTAATGAAATAGTTTTATCATTCAAGCTCTTAACATATTTATATTACATCAACATATGGTGGTCTATTATTTTATTTTATTTTATTTTATTTATATCTTCAAATCCACACACCCTCGTCCCAACACTTTTACTAATGTGACATTTCAAGAATTACACTTCCTCCACTTAATTCTGAAAAGTAGTGAAACAGGAGCGATCAAACACACATGAACATTGGTTCCTAAATCCAACTATCAATAAAGATTGGTAGAGGTGGTCATGCTTATAGAGGGTTTAAAGCTACACCTAAAAAAGAGTCTTGCCTCCAGCACATGAGCCTGAAGCGTATGAGTTTTTTTCCTTTCTTTTGAGGTTTTGTGTTCTTATGGTAATAATTCCTTGTAATATGGTTGATCCTCTCGTAGAGAAAGTAGAACCTATCTCTAGACCCTTGACCTTGGTTAAGTTTAGGCTTGGAGGTTTTGAAGTATTTAGGTTCTAGTTCCATGCGGTTATAGCTCAGATTGAATTGATGTTTGGGCTTCGAATTGTCCTGAATAAGATTGACTTGGCCTTTCCTTTGGTTTATGGGTTCTTGGATCTATGTTGATCCTCTATCCTAATGGAGTTCCAGACTTGAATGAAGGATATTTCTCCTTGCTTATTGATCAGGCTTTTGGCGAACCCAATCCAAGGAGGAAGTTTGTCCAAGAGACAAAAGGCTTGAATTCCTTTTAGAATTTGGTCTCCTTGGTCTGCACCTTCCTACAAATTTCTTGGAATTTATAGAATTGGTCATGAATAGGTTTGTCATCTACCATAGTATACATAAGGAAGGTAGAGGCATTGAACTTTTCGATGCTAACATCATCGAGCCCATACTCAGATTCTAGGGTCTCCCAAAAATCTTTAACACTCTTGATTTCATAATAAATATCATACAAAGAGTTAAAGAGTGCACCAAGGATCTTATTTTTGTATTGGTAATTAAGATCTTCAAAGGTCTTAGAATTGGGATTTCTAGTGGCTGACTTGGGAGGTGTAGATGGGTTAGAAGGTTGGTCTTGGGAAGAGGTTGCCTCTTTGGTAAAGCTAGGTTCAATGACTCAGAATGGTATCCATCTTTTCCACCTCCTAAAATCGGTACCATCAAATTTTTAAGTTTGAGGTAAAGGGCACCATCCTTGTGAGTTATAGTTCCTAGGGAAGCCATAGGAAAAGGTATAAATGCATATTTACACCTTTAATTTGTGCACACAATATTTTTTTAGTTTAATTTAATTTAAGCATAAAAATTGCAAGATTTTAAATAGCCAATACTCCAATTAGCATGCAATTAGGTTTGATAATTACATTAAGCATGCATAAATTATGGTTAACAATCTAGCATGCAAGATTTTTTGATGTAGCATGCAAGATAGCAAGTGGAAAATAAGAATTTGAATTTTGGCTATATAGAATGCAAAGCTAGGATTAAAGCTATAATATTCTTTTTATTTAATTCTTTAGCATACAAAAGTCTTGATCCACAGTTCTAAGAGTGTTCAAAAAACTAAACTAAAATATGTTAAATGGTTGGATTAAAGGTAAACAAAAATTAATTTCTACAAAAAATAGTAATAATGAAAATAGCATAAAAGGAAGGAAGGAAAGACTTGGGAGGTGTGCAGCAAGTGCATTGTCTTTAAAACCGTGGATGACACACATCTAGGCTAGCTAATCATGGCAGTTTCCAAGGTGCAATCTGAGGCTCTTTCTCTAAGCTCCTTTGACAGTATGATTAAAGAAGCCAAATGTAGGCCATACTCCTCAAATCCTGCAATGTTAAAAGTGAAAAAATTAAGAATGAAAAGGAGATTAAGAATTCTAGTGGAAGAAACAATGGAAATGGAGGAGGAGGAGGCTCTGAAAACAAATTTGTACACTGCTCAACCTCTCTCTTTGGTTTTTAAAAGAAAGTGACACAGAGCAATGTTAAAACCGCATGCTGGAGAGGAAAAAGGGGCACGTGGGTTAATTTTTTTTTCAAATAGAACCACTTGCTGGAAAGGAAAAAGGGCATGTGGTTTCTTTTTTTTAAAAAAAAGTTTTAAACAACACTTTTCACAGCACTTTTGTACTGGATTGAACATTTGTAGATATACAAATTTGAGATTAATATGTTTCTTCCTGGTAACAACACTTTCTGTCCATCATGACTTCTTGTTTTCATTCCAAGCCAATTTATATGAGACAATGACTGCATAGATTTCTGTACATTAATTATGTGCCCTCCAATCCTGTCATTCATTAACTCTGTGTCCTCCAAACCTGTTGTTTATGATATTATATTGAAGTGCACTCTTTTAGTCTATATACATTTTTTTTTTCCTCCTAGGTAAGCTAAGGTTGATTGCAGATAGACCATTTGGTACTCTGATAAACAATGCCTAGGGTGAGTATGAGCATTTGTCTTGAAAATGGTCATAATTTCTGTTAACTAATTGTCCTAAGACAAAACGTGGTGTATATGCAAAAATTCTCAAGTATGTTCTGTAACATTCTTGTGACATTTCATATAGATCCATAGAAAGTTGATCCTTTTTGTGCTTCTTAGGAGACATTTCATGATGATTAGCTGATCAAGGAAAGTATTTTTCCACATCAATGGCCTACATGCTTTTCATCCTTTACCTGAAAAGATAAGAAAATTCTTTAGTCTCTGTGAACCATCTTTCGAAAACTAAGTCTTTTACATTTTACCAGTACATCTTGTAATATTTGTGAGCTATCACGATGGTTCTACATTCTTACTAAAAGTATGTCTTATGAAAGATTGACTGCCTAGTCAATATTTTTTTTCTGGGAATCGACATCAATTGTTGTCTTGAATATATGCATCATGGCTTTTGGTCTCACAATCCATGCAGAACCTGAGTTATGGTAATCTTGTCATCAAACTGCAAGTTAAGTTTTGCTGTTATTTGTTCAGCATGGAACTATGGATTGACACACTTGTTTTCTCTGTGTATTAGACTCTGTGTATTAGACTCTTCCACTTGCTTCCTTACAGAACTCTCTGTCTGTAAATTTTGTAAAGAAATAGGTACTGGATGGGCCTAACACACAAAAACTGCTATTAGCTACTACCCATTGCCATCACCTTACTTTGGTCCCAAAAAGTAAGTGGCCTGGACTCCTCATGATGCAGAGGAACAACTGATTTAAGACTATGATTTTGTCAGTTTATCTGGATATACCTATGAATAAGGATTTATTTCATGTGGTAACCTGCCTGAATCATGAATATAGTATGCCACACAAACTAAACTATGAGGTGGGTGATGAACTTTGTGGAGAATCCTTGTAACATTACTACTATAAACTCTATTTATTTATTATTTTTGGCCATTTGGTATTGTTTGTTTGTTTTTGTCCATTTGGTTTAAATTTGTTTGTCACTATTGGTACTCAATAAAGAAGACTGGATGAGCAAGGGATGTCAACTACCTAGTTTGAATTGGAGAGAAGAACATCCATATAATGGGATGTCAGATCTCTTTTCTTTACTGTTTATACTTTTTGTTCATGTTGTTGTTGCGTAGCTCATGTCTCTCTTATCCAAAAAGCCATTGCAGTGGTCTGAATGCATAATTCACTAGCTGCTCACAGAGCCTATGATGGTCATTGATTTGCTTATGAATCTTTGATATATTTAATTCCCATGGTGCTTTGGTTGGTCTCTGATTTAGAGACCATGTCACAAGGATCTCCTTGTGATTTTTTTAATTATTAAATTTGAGCAGCGAAAGCTTAAGTGGATGATCATGTTTTCGTAAGAACACATTTGTTTGCAGTATTTGCTTTATTGGCCTATCTTCTGTTTTATAACAATTGAAAAGTCAAGAGACTGCTTCAATGTTATCTCACAGGTTGTCAATTAAAAATTTGTTGCTGATGAAATCAACTTTTGGCTGTCATGATAGCTGAACATCTTAGTAGCTGGATCTTCTATCTAGGATATTGCAGCCATCTAGTATTCATCCCCTTCCCAACAATTCAACCTTTACCTTTTGTCTCCACCATTATTATTTTAAATGCATCCTGTTTCCATATTAAATGCAAATTCTTTATGTTGTTGCCCTTTTCAACCTATTTCATGGATTAGTTTGAGAGCAGTAACAAAACAAGCAGCTTTATCCTCTTGTGATATTTGAAGTTATCCTATACAGACAATTCCTATGTTTTCTGCATTCAGAATTTTATCTTCCTTTCCTGCCCACATGCCAAAAATCTACTCATGAGCTTGCTCGCTGTTAAGGTAATGGTAAAGAGTTTGTTAAATTTCAGTCAATTTGGTGTCGTTAAATTCCAGTCAGCTGCACCATGTTATTAAAGGGATCTAGATTTTCCTTTAAGCACATGGAAACTCTTTTTTTATTATTTCTTGTGCGAGCAGTTATTTGCTAGGAATCCATATATGAAGTGAAACATCCATATGGTGTCTTCTTACCTTGGGACACAGGAACATGAACGCTACACAATTACCATTACCTGTATAAATCAGTAGGTTAGGTTTTCATTCTGGAGGGTTTCTAACTGAGGGTTCAGATCGTATTCCAGGATCATTTGGAAGCTTGGGAGTGGGGGACTGCTGAGATGCCTGGATAACATTGTAGTAGCATCCATTGATTCTTTTAGTATTTAAGCAGCAATAATTCAGTTTGGTCTTAAAGATTTTAAGACTGGTTGTTTGTCCATACCATTTCAGCAATCGATGTCAACAAAGCAGTAGGCTACTGTCTTTTCTCTTGGAGAAAGTCGTAAAAAATAATTTTTGTGAAATAACTGGACTGATATTCCTGAATCTTAGATTATCAAACAATATGATGGATGATTCAACTTTGTTGGCAATTGTTGATGCAACCAATGAAGTTTATTGGCTAAAATAAATGACACCACCAATTGACGTTCTACATAGTTACAACCGTATGCTACAATAGGTGTGATAGCAACAATAGTATTCTACAATAGGTGTGATGGTTTTCATTTACTTCAGACCTCTATCAATTGCTGGTCAAGGGCCATGTATCTCCATTTCTCCTTCTCAACAAAATCTGCATCCAGGAACTTAGCAACAAAAGCCCAAAGCCTGTAAGCATCTTCAAAATTGTTGAGGAAACCAAATGAAGCATTAACCACAGTTATCCCCCATTCTATCTTTTCTTTCATTCTGTCACTTGCAGTTGTTATCTTACAGACTCTTCTCTCTGTGACCACATGTTTATCTTCAAACTTATCTGGGAAGGAGATGTTCTGTAGAAATCCACAACTCAGGGATATGTTGTTTCTATCTGCAAGCTTCTGTACAAGAGTAGGCTCAATCTTCTCTCCTTTCCAGTCAAACACATTGAATGCAACTGTGGTTCCCCTGTCAAATTTTCTTCGAGGTCCATAGATTTTTACCAAAGGATGGGCGTTTTCTGAGTGAGGATGCTGTAGCTTCATCAGTGCATTCATTAACCAATCGGTGATGCATCTTAGTCTGTTACTGATGAGTCGCAGACCCATTGAGTCTGCATGATCCAGGCCTCTGCATTCAATCTCAGTGATCTTATTCAATTCTCCAGCATTGCTTGTAGTATTATTTGAATGCAAGATTTCAGGCAATTTTCCCTTTTCATCTAGCTGAGTAACCATCATTTCACATCTTTCTGAGGTTCCAGCCTCCTCATGTCTCTCAATTTGTTTCCCTTTCAAACAGAAATTGTTTTCACCTAGCCTGTTATCTGAATGAGCAGAGTCATCAGAGATCTTAGCAGGTATCTGACCATGGGATGAGCTTGTGATTTCTGCATTAACGGAGTGATGAACCCCCAATTCTGTACTGGATGTATCTTGGAAAAGCTTAGATGGGCATCTGGCTGGGATGATGCTTACTACACCATTACTTTTGGTTGTTGTTGATGCCTCCAAGATTGCACTGCTGGATCTTTTGATAAAGAGACCTGAAAAACCAGAGGGATTCTCTCCAAAGATCTTGAAGAAGGAGCAGACAATGAAGTCTGGCTGGATCAGAGAAAGCCCCAAGGCATCCATGTCCTTTGGCCCAATTGTGCATGCATCCAGCACCACATGCCAGCCATTTTCTTGTGCAAGTCTCAGCCATTTATAATGATATCTGGCACCTGTCAATCGAGACTGTAGTGGGAAGACAAACAAGCCTTTCTTCTTATTCTTCTCTCTCATCGTGATCATCTTTTTCAATTTTGCAGACTGAATTCTAAGACTGGGCCAAGAGAAGCTGGCAGGCATGAATCTGACTCCTCTCTTCTGGGCACTCTCAACCATTTTGCTCACAGCCTCATTCTCATGGTCATAAACTGTCAGGAGCCTCTTGTTGGAGCGAAATGGATAGGATTCTGCCAGTACCTTGAAGGCAGAAGCCCTGCTACCAATGTAAACCATACTGTATTCATCATCTGATATGTTGAGGAATCCCATTATTCTTCTCCGGATTGCTGACTCCAGAGCTGTCTCTTGATACCCATATCGCATTTGAGATTTCAAGTTTGCTGGCTTGTAAGTGATGCTGAAGAAAGTGGGCTGTGAAAGAGAAGACAATGGTTGCCTTGGAGGATAACAGCGATCAATTGATGAATGAAATTGTGCATGAGAGAAGAGACCAATCCCAGTGTAGTCGAGGCAGGTGAGATTGGAGAGGTGGCAGTACTCGCTGTCTCTGATGCGATCAGCTTCTTCACTCTCAACATACTTTGGATATGCTCCTTCGAAATTAGATAAGGCATCTGACAGTGAAGGCAGGGATTCATGGTTTGTGAAGTGGATGCTTGGGAATAGAGATACAGTGGCCATGGAGAAATCTAAGCATGAGGACCTAGTGGTGCTAGCAGGGTAGTTCTTCTGTTTATCAGGATCTATGAAGGTGTTGGAAAGACAACTACTGATGCAGTCATGGGAGGCTTCTCTCATGCAAAGTGATAGCATTTTTGCTAATATTCCCCTCTCTCTTCTTCCCTATGGTGCTCTTTGTTATTGATCTTGTTTGGTGGTCACTAGAGGTATTTATTGTTGCAGGACTTCTTGTCTCCTGGATGGACCCAGTGGCTACCATCAAGAAGCAGTCGTTGGAACAGGTCAGATTGCGGAATTTGTCCTTCTTGCTTTATTTTTACCATTGTTAAATTGTTTGTGGACAATTAAGAGGTTGGGCTTTTAAATGATAGTAATTCAAATCTTTAATAAAGGCTATGATAGCTATGATTTTTTGATGCATGACATCAACCAAACTAGGACATGAGCCTTTAAAATAGCCGCCAGCAATGGGTCCCACTGGAGGTTTAAAACATGAGGCCTGGATTGTTAGTCGGTTAGCCTACTGTCTTTATTATTTTAATTGCTAATAGCGACTTGATTTAGAGATTAACCTCGTGCTGCCAGGTAAAAGCTAAAAAACATGATCTCTGCTTCCTGGCTTGTGGTAGGAACATAGCTGCATAATTTTCTCAATTACAACAGAGTCATAATCGGTTCTTGTCTATAAAGTCCATTGAATTACTAAACTTCATATATTCTTCCTTCAAAATATTTCTGTTCCCCTTCTCATAATATTTCTATTCTGAATATATTATCTCACAAAAAAGGAGGTGTTCTGAATATAGGGACGTTGCAATCAAAGTTATCTCAGATAAATTAGATCAATCGTTGGCGTCAAAATCAGTATTAAGCAATTGAGTAGTTTACATTTTGGACTGACAACTTGTTCTTTTTTTTATTCTACCAATACTTCAGCCTGAATCATCTTCCTATGCTTCCCTCTGGTTTAGATTATCAACGGATGCTACTTCTCATCAACTCTACCAGACAATGT
Organism: Calamus simplicifolius; assembly: GCA_900491605.1. Classification (NCBI taxonomy): domain Eukaryota; kingdom Viridiplantae; phylum Streptophyta; class Magnoliopsida; order Arecales; family Arecaceae; genus Calamus; species Calamus simplicifolius. The sequence continues at coordinate 52,476 of UESW01002542.1, read as the reverse complement.
CTGGTTGTCCATAGACACAAGACAGGTGAAAATAACAAGGATGGGCCAAAGCTTTCGCTACCCAACCCTAGAAAAAAGAGAGCTGAGTCATCTGTGGAGACCACCACCTCTAGAGCCCCTGTCAATGAAGGCAAGTATGAGATTTTTATTTGGTATGAACCGGTCAGTGAAGGCAGCATCCGGGTGGAGGCAGCGTCCAATCACTGCTTCATGAATCCAATAATGCTGGGTTGCATATATGGCTGGCTGTTTGATTTGGGAATCTCATCTGTCAAATTTTTGTTTCAAGCTGTATCTTGTTGATCGTTTCAAAGTTGACGGCTGGGCGCCCTCGATCCTTCTCTTGATACCTAGAAAACCACGTACTGTCCCTTTGGCTTTGGCAATAAATGATAGGGATGGCAACTTTTTCTGTTTGGCTGTTTATCCGATCGGTATCATTTTTAATGAACCGATGAATTTTCTTTCTAAATGGCTCAACAAGTAAATGACTGTTAATGGCTAAATGGGTAAATGACCTGAATGGTATCTTCTACTCTCATTTATTCGTTTTCATCCCTATTAACTTATATATATATATATATTAAATATTAAAAATTTAAAATAAATAAAAATATATATACTAAAAAATCTAATAAAACACATTTGAATCTTTTTGTTTGTTCTTTTCTTTTATGCAACTGCACTGAATATGAAAGCTAGAACTTTTTATTAATATTTTTTAAGCTTTCAATAAATTATAAATTTAATGAAATAATTTTATTTTTTTATGTAAATGATCAAATGGGTATCTAGTATGTATTTGTTTACTCGGTTGGATACTCTCATCCCGATTTTGTTAACTATAACGATTTAACGGAAGGAAGACCAATAGAAACCATTCTGGGCCAATTGCCATCCCTAATAAACGGTGCCAGGCTAGCCAAAGGGCTCAGTTTGGTGTGGTCTTCACACTACGACCAAGTGCTAAAGCAAGTTCGAGCACCCCAAACTTCTCTCATCTGGTTTTCAAGTGGCCTGATCGATTTGATGCCTAGGCCAAGTCAGCTTCAATGAATACTATATTCAAGTGAATTGAGTACGTGCATTGAAATGAATCACGTCGTCAGAGTCACTTTAAAATTGGACTACAATGAATACGTTAGGGAAAACAAAATTGCACCTTACCTTAAAAAAAAAAAAAGCAGGGGATATGGTTGTAATGCTTTTATCAAAGAGGTGTTGGCTACCCTTGATTCTTGTCGGGAACTGACGGCCACAACTACCCTAATGGTATCCATGCGAGCCTCAATTATTGGAACGTTTTTAAAACCTTAGATATGAATTTATTCCTCTATCAGTGCTTAATTTTTTTAGTGGAAAAGATGGCCATCACCGGACTAATAAGTTGGACGAAGAAAGGAGTTCTATAAAGTCATCAATGTTTACATTATGTGTCTGGATTAGAATTGCAGACTGGACAATTATAAATAGAATGTTCGAAGAACCGGTCGTCGAACATGTGCCTCTGCCAAATTGTCTTGTTATTAGGTGCAAGATGTCAATGGATGTCTATTTATTAGGTGAGGTGCAAGTCATCAATGTTTGAGATCCTTTGCTGTAATTGGTTTGAGTGAGTGACCAGCATTGCCGTTCTGTAGTGTTGACCAGGGTAACAGGCCTTTGAGCTCAGCTAACTGTTCACTATAAAGTTAATTAATATTATTAAGGATCTCGTTGAAACAAAATAGCTAGAAAATATTATGATCCTTTCAATTCCTGACTAGATTAAGGATCAAACTCTAATAAAATCTAATAGCAAACATCATGATTGGTCTGAAGATCATACAGTGAGCCTTACGTTCACCTAAAAAATATTATTTAAAGTCAGAACACACGCCAGCACCCACACAACGAAGAAAAAGATTGGAGACACAAGATGTTAAAAAATGGGCATCACATACTCCCGTCTGATTTTGTTGTATATCGACCTTGAATGGTGCATGAGAATTTCTCATGAGACTGAATGGCAGTTGTTCAGAGATGCTCTTAAGCTGAAGCCAGTCACAGGGCAACTCTCCTTTGGCAGGTCTTTGGAAGAAAGCCCCAATGCCTGCCAAGGAAGAGGAGCCCTGGAACTGGTTGGCTTACCCACGCCATATCACCGTGTCGCTGCTTCACTGAAACCCGTCAACCTGCTTGCTTGAGACTTCATCACAAACTCTTATATTGAGGCCTCTTGGGCCCGCAAGGCTGGAAAAATCTACTCGCCAAAGGCATATGCCAGGGTTATACCATGCAAATTCTTTTTCGCTTTTCACACCATTCCTCCTTTGCTCCCATGGCCATGCTTTGCATACATAAAAGGACACCTCCCACCATGCGATTCTCTTTGCTGTTGTCCTCTTTAAAGTATGCTCTAGAATTGCAAGAGGGGAAGAGATGCCAAGGGATAGGCATGGGAGTAGCGGTTCTCGGCACATCCTCGCAACATTATTCTTCTTCTTTTGGCTTTTGGACGGGAAGAAAGGGTGGACCGATGAGGCGTTATTAGCGCCCATGAGGACAAGGCCTTCGTAGGACATAATTGTAATGAGTCTTGGACAACTAGTTATAAGTTATAACGCCACTGTTTTTATGGCACAACATTTAGATATGGGTCCTACCATGGGAATTTCTATATACACCACAAACATTACTCTCTACACCCACCCTTAAAAAAAATAAAATACCCAATTTACCCCATTATGTAATAACCTTTATACCCTCTAAAGTTTCTCTCAACACCCTACCCTTAATCACCCCCCCCTCTACCCTTGCCGTTTCAGTTTCCTCAACCCCTCATTCCCTTCAATACATGTTCGGCCTGATAAGACCCAACAATAACGTATGGTTCAGTCTGATCAGGCTGAACATATATATGTTGTTCCACTTGATAGATCGAATGTTCCATGACTATTCCTAGCGTTGGTGTATTCAATCCAGAACGTATTCGGTTCCCGATGGCCTCCCTTTTCTTTTTTTTTTTTTAATCTTATCCCCATGATTTTCATGGAATTTCTAAAATAGACCCAAATTTAACTTTATCAATAATTTGGCATTATCTCTTATCAGATAAAAGATAAAAATTTAATTTTATCCACCGGAGGCAACGCCTCCTCCTCTCGCTGCGGCCTCTTGCCACTGCCTTTTGCCACCTATCATCGAGAAGGAAGGAAAGTCTCTCGATTAGAAAGGGAAAGGGGATAGACTTGGGCACTGCCAGGCTGACACCAAAAATTGGGCCGTGCAATCTAGAAAAAAAAATATTTTCATTGAAAACGGCTAGAAACGACCAATGGGGGAGGGTTTTGACCATTTTAACCTCCTCAACAGTCATATTGAGGAGTTTATATTGAAGGGTATTTTCAAAAAAAAATTTGGACTTTTATAAATAGCCCATTCCTTCCTCGTTCTCACCATACCAAATCAACTCTTCTCTCCTTCTCTGCTACTACTATTTCTTTTTCTAGCAAGTGCTCTAACAATTAATTTTTAGTTTGCAAGTGTTATGGCAAGTGGCAAGTATTCTAGCAAGTGTTCAAGTGCTACACAAGAGGAGGTTCTTGTTAAGAAGTAGAAGAGAGAATATCACTTCTTATTGAGAGGCGAGAACACAAGAGGAAGCTCACAAATCTCGGCTCCACGCCTCCACCTCTGGTCCTCTTCTCAATTCCTTCTTGTGGTTAGTTTTATTTTTTTGCATTTATTAATTTAAAATTTTAAATATGGCATCTTATGATGAAAGTCATTTTGGCATGCATCCTTTTTCTGAGGGTGAAAAAACTAATCCCCAACCCCAACCCTAAGTTTCCTCTGGAGCCAGTGTTAGTGAAGGTCAAACCTCTTCTCGTAAGAGGACTAGTGATGTTTGGAATGATTTTGATAGAATTATGGTTGATGGAGTGTTCAAAGCAAAATGTATAAAATATGCAAAACTTTATAGTTGTAGTAGTACCGGGGGAATAGGGTATTTAAAAAGATATCAAAAGACTCATAGGATGCAAGATTCTCATTTGCAAAGTACCCTTAATATACAAGGGGGATCACTTGTAGGTATTTTTACATATAACCATAAAAATAATAGGAAATTACTTGTAAGATGGATAGTTTAGGATGAATTAACTTTTAGTTTATGTGAATCTTATAATTTTGAACAATATGTTCAATTAGGCTTACAACATGCTTATAGAAGAACTAGTAGGCGTACATTTAGAAGAGTGGCTATGACAAACTTTTTAGCAATGAAACAAAGTTTAATTGAAACGCTCTCAAATTTAAATGCTAGAGTTTCTTTAACTTCTAATATTTGATCGGCATATGTAGATAGTAATTATTTTATTGCTATTACTGCTCATTATATTGATAATGATTAGCAACTAAAGAAAATGAATTCTTACTTTTTGTGCTTTTGATTTCCCGCATTTGGGATAGCAAATTTCAAATGCTATTTATCAAACTGCATGCTCATATAATATTAATAATAAAATAATATCTATTATTTTTGATAATGCATCTAATAATAATTCTGCTGTTGTATTATTAAATGACTCTTTATATCTCATTTTAAATTGATAATTATTTCATATTAGATGTGCATATCATATATTAAATCTTTATGTTCAATCTAGCACGAACATAATTCAAGATGTTATTTCAAAAATTACAAATGCAGTTTCTTTTATTCATGCTTCAAGAGCAAAATTTCAAGAATTTAAACAATTATGTGTAGATTATGGTAAACATTTTAAAAAATTCAAACTTGATGAAATTACTCGTTGGAATAGTACCTATACCATGATGCATGATACATATCCATATAAGAACTTATTAAGTACTTATATTAATGATCATGGATTAGGATTTGTATTGACTGAAAATGATTGGAGTAAAGGTATAATTTTAGAAGATTTTTTGGTTACTTTTTATGATGCTACAAATGTTTTCTCTGGTATTTATTATTTAATTTCTTGTTCATTTTTATAAAAAGCATATGTAATTAGTAAAAAATTTAAAGAATATAGATATGATGATATTTTAATGCCTATTATACATCTAATAAAAACTAAATGGAATGAATATTGAAATAGGATATGTCCTTTGCATAACTTAGCTTCTGCTTTTTGATCCTAGAGTTAAATTAAGTGATACAAAAATTTTAATTGATGAATATTGTGAAAACATGAATCAAAATCCCGAATCTGCTAAAGATGAGGTAATACGACTTCTTAATGATATTTATGCTTTATATGATGACAAAATTCATGGATCTAAAATACCTGCTCAAAGCTCTGCTTCTTCTTCTAAATCTCGTTCGTTGCACAAAGAAGACACACACATGCTTTATCTTCTTCATCTTTAAGTAATGAATTAGAATTTTATTTACGAAATAATCTTCATTCTGCATATGATGAAGATCAAATAGCAAATCTAGATGTATTAGCTTGGTGGAGTGTTAGAAATCAATATCCTGTTATATCTTCCATTGCACGAGATATTTTAGCTATGTCGATGTAGCATCAAAATCCGCTTTTAGTGTAGGTCGGTGTGTTCTGGACAAAAAGAGAAATAGGATGACTGACAAGACGGTTGAGATGCTTCTTTGCTTCAAAGATTGGTTGGATGCCGAGGTGAGGCTTCAGGTTATAAGTGTGGACATGACTTTACCAGCGAAGATGATCACAAATACTACTGATGAGTGAGTCATCTTTATTTTTATAATTATATTTTTATTTTTTTAACTGTTAAAGTGAGTCATCTCTATTTTTTTCTTTTTTCTTATTGTATTATGGAGGTCAGCCTAGCCCCTTCCCTTTATGTACCATTTTGATTTTAAATTAATAAAATAGTAGGGGTCTATGTCAAACCCCCCACCATTAAGGTGGCTTTATATTAATAAATTTTTTTATTTTTAATAATTTTTAATTTATTAAAAAATATTTTTTACTTAAAATTTTTTATCAAGCCCTTATGGACTGTGCCGTGTTGGCACGGCTCAGGCCCATGTGGGTCGTGCCGGGCTGGCATGGCTGGATCGTGCCTGCCCATGTCCATCATGGGTCGTGCCGGGCTTGGTTCATGGGCCAAAATTTCTAAGTTCGGCTTGACATGGTTTAATGGACTGTGCTTGATACGGCCCGGTAGTGTAGCAGATCGGACGTGTCAGGCACGGTTTGGTGCCCATCTCTAGAAGGGGATGAGTATAGGAAGAAGGGGTGTTGAGAGAAATTTAGGATGTAAAAAGGAAAAGAAGAATAGAATGTGAGGATAATTTTAAAATTTTTAAATTTTGAGAAGATATAGGAAGAAATTTTATGGCTGTAAAAAATAATTAAATTTTTTTTTAAATTTTAGGATGCAGACAATCATTTTATGGTGTATATAGCAGGTCACGATGCAATTCTTCTCTAAATAAATGATGCATGCTCTATCATCTCACTCAAGTCCCAAGGCAACGGAAAATTGATATGACATGGAGTGTGATACGCTGGAAGTAGCTGCATGCGTGATCCTCGAGAGCATTCCATGCACGCCATAGATTTCCAAAACATTTTAATATTGATTTATTTCAATTATTTAAGATTATTTTCAAATTAATCGGACTACTTTCAAGACCAACAAAATCGCTGGAAGTAAACATCCCTGGATTCATAATTTTAAAACTCTTGCACATGTTAACCAATACCAATCGGGCAATACAAGTTTTGTAGCGTGTAATATTTTGCGTATTTAGTGTCCATCATATTCCCTATTTCATATTTGGACGGCTGTGACATATTAAAAAATAAAGAAGAATTCATTAGACGCCGAATAGATGTGAACGATAAATGAAGAATAGTCATCTATATGCTAAGATCCAAATGTGTACCGTATAGAGCGTATACTGCAATCGATCCTGCACCCTTGTATAAAAAAGACGTCCATTTGACAAGCTTGCTCTGCTATGAATTTTGAAGGCGTCAAATCTGGAGGGGTTTAGATTATTAACTTCGGCAACCAAAATTGATACCGTTAGTAGACGGCCCTGACGTCGTCTTGTGTAACGTACGGATGCGCGTGCTGGTGGAGTCGGACTGCGAAGTTCGAAGACCGAAGTTGGGAAGATGCCGGCTCTGCCTCTGGTTCTTAGATGATGAGTTTTGGCTCTAGATATTGTAGCATTTACGTTTTCTATATCATTCGATTTGTTGCTGTACATTTTCCTTCTCTGACTTAGGGACGAATTAGCGGGGCAGGATTTGAGTAGCGTTCTTTAGTCCTTAAATCCTGCAAAAAAAACATTCTTTGACAAGTAAGTAGATAATCTTATAATAAAGAGAAGAGAGAATTGTGAGTTTTTTTCTCTTTCCTTTTCTTCTTTGGGGCTGCTGTCTAAAAGGAAAGTGTTGCCGCTGAAATCCGTCCTCCGACTCGGGCGCGGTCGATCTCCAGGAAGAGGGGGGGGCAGACCTGCAAAAGAAGTCCACGCGCGGAGGGACGCTGGGGGTGGTCCTCCGCGGAAGACCCTCCGATGCTCAAGTCAGTGGAGAAGAAATCGGCGATCAACCAGATAGTGGGGAGATGGATCTCTCCGGAAGACCTCTCCGGGGGCGGCCAATCGGAAGCTCCAGAGGGCAGGAGCGCCGACGAGCTGCTGGAGAGGGGAGTGGGGTGCGTGCGTAAGAGGCGCGTGCCTGTGCCCAAGGAGAGAAAGAGAGAGAGAGTGCGTCCAGGGTTGCGTACCTGAGGGAATCTGTGATTATGGTATTTATAGACTGTCACCTGGGTCTTGAGCGTCTTCTGGAAGGTTCGGAGGTTGCTAAGATATGGAGGCGGGCAGAATCAGGCCGTTGTGGGGCCGTTAGAATCCATATCCCGTTTGTTCTGGTATCGACGGCTGAGAGAGCTCCTTGATGTCTCGAGATCTGGTCGAGTAGGCCTGGGGCGGTTATGATAGGCTTTAGGCCACGTCCTGACATGATTTCTTCTCTAGGATGCCGTTCTGGTAGGCTCGGGCTCTCCCGCGTCAGGTTCCGCGGAGGTAGATATTGGGTTGTGGATCGCTCGAAGAGGCCGAGCTAAGGAAGCCCGGAGGGGCCGAGCTACGAAAGCCCGGAGGGGCTGAGCTACGGAAGCCCGGAGGGGCCGAGCTACGGGAGCCTGGAGGGGCCGAGCTACGAAAGCCCGGAGGGGCCGAGCTACGGAAGCCCGGAGGGGCCGAGCTAAGGAAGCCCGGAGAGACGAAGGGAGGAAGTTAGCCCTAACCGCCTCGCACGGATATTAATGCAATGACGATTTTATCCCCCAACACATGCCCTCCACTCCCTAGTTCGAAGCGTAGGTTCGGGCGTAGGGAGTACAAGTTCAAATGGCGCGTCTTAGATGGGACGTCTTGGTTTAGACAGCTCGCGCAATGATGCCCTAATTAATGCGACAGTACCATCCCGCCTTCGGGGCTAAGGCTTCTCCATGAGCGACGGTTGGGATTGCGCCACGTTACGAGACCCGATCGATCGGGCGTTTGTCGAGGCGCTTCCGGGCGCCTGGGATGAGACGCCCCATCTCTTCAGGGCGGCTTCCTTGGTGGAGAAGCGAAGTGACAACCGCGTTGTATATATATATGTGCTCGTGCTCTCGGCGTCTTCTCGTTTTGCTTTCAGAAGAGTTCTGGCCTTTCATCTTCTTTGGCGCTTATCGTTTTCGTTTGGTACCACCTTCAATGGCGACGAGCCCCGACGACGTGGCCTCAGAGATCGTTGCTGGAGATTTGGGAAGGATTCACCAGCAGTATGGCTTGCCCTTGGATGTCATCCTATGGGTGCCGGAACCCGAAGATAGGGTTACCCGGGATTTAGAGTCCGGGGTCTTCATCTACGAAGATAGTTTGAAGGCGGGTCTTCGTTTTCCTCTCCACCCCTTGGTGAAGGAAATCATGACCCACTATAACATCTGCCCGTCAATGGTAGCTCCAAACAGCTGGCGAAATATCGTCGGATTCATCTCAATGTGCCACCAGATTCAAATCGTCGCCACTCTCCCCCTTTTCCGCACCTGCTACCACCTGATTTCCGGAAGGAAATCGGAGTGGCCCTACATCAGGCCCCGGAGATCCTTCAACGTCATTGCGGATAAGCCCTCCTCCATCAAGGGGTGGAAGAGTCGGTTTGTCATTGCAGAGGGGAACGTTAGCTCCGACTTCCCTCGGAGATGGGGGGATGTTGCAAGGGACGCGGAGATGCATCCGGCTTTGTCGGCGCAGGAGGAGAGGGATTTGGATGTTCTTCGTAACGGACAGGTATTTTCGGCCAATGACTTATTATCGGAGGGGGCCCTCTTCGCAGCCGGGCTCAGCCCCCTGGACCCGCAAGGTGAGTCTCTTTCGTGCAGCATGTTTTTCTCGATTAATGTGCTTGGACCTGAGCGTGTGTGTTCTGGTGTAACAGCCGCAAGGTCGGCGTTGTCGAACCTCTCCAAGAGGAAGAGAGGGAAACGCCCGGGGGAAGGTAGCGGCGCGGATAGTGGCCGGCCCAAAAAAAGAGCTCATACTTACACAAGAAGCCCGCCGGACGCCGGGGCGGTCACGACAGAAGCGCTGGGGGCGAAAGAGGGTCCGGAGAGAGAGGTTATGGCCTCCGACCCTCTTGTGTTAGAAATCTCGGACAGCTCGGACGAGGCCCCGTTGGTTCGTTCGACCGCGCCCTCCCTGAAAGAGGAGCCAGCGGCGATTTGGCGGAGAAGGTCATCGCCGAGGAGCCTACTGTCCCCGCGGGATCGCCATCGGCTCCGATAGGGGAGGAAGAGGTGGCAGCCGCAGCCGGGGAGGCGCAGGGGGAGCCTTCCCTCGGTCTCTCCGCAGGGGAGTCCATCAGCATCGAGGCAGGTCAGGCTGAGGCCTCGGGGAGCCCGGTGGCGGAGACACAAATGGTGGTAACCGAGGAAGGGGCGTCGAAAGAGGAGACGCGGCAAAGCGGGAGCTCCGCGTTGGGAGCTTCTTCGAAAAAGGTTTTGGGGAGGTTGGCGCTCGGGCTAGCTGAATTATCTGAAGAAACCCAAGCCAGGGCCTTAGTAGAGAAGGCTGGGAGGCTGAAGGGCTCCCAGACGGGGGTCGTCCAGGCCGGTCCTTCAGGTGGGGTTGGCCAACTCAGTAGCCCGGATGTTGATATCGAGGAGGCATTTTTCGCCATGATCAGATCGGCCCTGTATCCGGGCGCGGATCCCTCGGCGGACAAATTTGCCGACCTGGGGCTGGTCGATGCTGCGTTTGGGCAGCAAGGCGTGGCCGAGAGTATCCATCTCCTTCCCGATATTGACAACACAACTCTGATGAGGATGACCCGGGCCTATGCCTCGCGGGTGAGTTGCTTTTCTTGTGCGATAGATGTTTCCCGATTGACCCCATTGTGGGTTTTTATTCATTTTTTGTCTCGCAGAGCGTTTTGCTTTCCCGGGCGATATGCTGGTGCTTGAGCCTGGCGACAGGAGCCAGCATTCATGCCAGGCATGATAATGCCGAGCTCCAATCACGACTAAAAGTGTCTGAAAAATTTGAGGAGCTTATGGATATGACTGATAGGAGCCTGAAGGGGGCAAGGGCGGCACACCAGGTCGCTCTGGCCGAGGTGTCCAAGCAGAAGCGCAGGGTGGAGGAGTTGCAGGAACTCTTGGCGAAGAACGACAACGCATGCTTGGAGCTGGCCAGAGTCGAGTCGAAGCACGCCGCGGAGGTAAAGGCAATGCAGCGGGAACATAGCGAGAGTATGGGTCGGCTGGCGAAGGAAGCTGCCGACGAGAGGAATCGTTTGGCCAGGATGCTTGGCGAGGTGGAGGAGCGACTGAAGCGCCGTGATAGCGGGATCGCTCATTTGAAAGAGGGCGCTAAATGGCAACAAGGGGTGATAGCTCGGGTGAATGACGAGCTATCCCAAGCTTAGGGGGTAATTGGAGCCAAGCAGTCGAAGATCAACAATCTACAAGAGAGGGTCGAGCTGGTCGGGGCTGACAGGACAAGAGCCAGAAGTGAGGCTGAGGAGTTGGCCAAGAGGTTGGCCAAACGAGAGGAGGAGGTACGACCTCATTCCCCCCCTTTTTTAGCTTTTTTTCTACTGGTTTCTTGTGACGTCGACCTATTTCGGCTTTCTCAGATGGCGGAGTTGGGGCTGGAGGTTCGGGCTCTTCAAGGCAAGCTTGTGTCCAGCCGCAATAAGAGCTCAGAATTCGAGGCGCGGGCCGGCGAGTTCGAGGAGCAAAATATTATTCTGCGGGCCCAAGTCGCAGAGGCTGAGAGGCGGGCCGCCGAGGCCAACATGCAGCTCGCCATACTTAAGGGGAGGCAAGACGCTATCAGTGTGGATGCGTTCCGCCATGGGATGGAGGAATGCAAACAGAGGATACTCAGTGGGCACCCGGAATGGGACCTTTCTTTCCTGAGTGCTGAAGATCCCGACGATGGCGAGTCTGAAGAAGAAGACGAAGATGAATATGTTGATGTTTCTGACGCCGAACTCGGCGCAGCCCCTGGTCCCGGCGAAGCTGCAGCTTCTGAGGGACGGTCGCAAGCTGCCGCTGAGGGGGCGAAAGTATTGGAGAAGGGCGAGTCTAGTCATACTTTCGCAGATGTAACTAAGGGCCCTCCTAAAGCTGATGCAGCTCCCGATTCTTAGGAGCTATTCTTGTATCTCGTTCTTTAGACATTTGTCTGACATTTCATAGTGAAAGAATTTTCTGTTTCCATTTAAGTGTCTTTCTTGCGTGACTTCGTTGTCGTTTAGCCTCGGTTGTGAACGACCTATGGCCCCCTGAGGCTCTTAGGTCATCCTTATCTCGAGATTGAAGGAAAATGTACCGGCTAAGGCCGATGGGTAAACCAGGTCGGCTTGGGCCGATGGGCAAAATAGGTCGGCAGGTGCCGACAGACAAAGTAGGTCGGCTGGTGCCGACAGACAAAATGGGTTGGCTGGGGCCGACGGACTAAATAGGTCGGCTGGGGCCGACAGGCAAGGTAGGTCGGCTGGGGCCGACAGACGAACTAGGTCGGCTGGGGCCGACAGGCAAAATAGGTCGGCTGGGGCTGACAGACAAGGTAGGTCGGCTGGGGCCGACAGACGAACTAGGTCGGCTGGGGCCGACAGGCAAAATAGGTCGGCTGGGGCCGACAGGCAAGGTAGGTCGGCTGGGGCCGACAGGCAAACTAGGTCGACTGGGGCCGACAGGCAAAATAGGTCGGCTGGGGCCGACAGGCAAGGTAGGTCGGCTGGGGCCGACAGGCAAACTAGGTCGGCTGGGGCCGACAGGCAAAATAGGTCGGCTGGGGCCGACAGGCAAGGTAGGTCGGCTGGGGCCGACAAGCAAAAATAGGTCGACTGGGGCCGACAGGTAGAAGAGGCCTTTGCGTTTTCTGCTGTTCTGCCAACGCCTGCCGTCCTGCAGGTGATTCGATTTTTATTTCACCAGAGTTGATGATACGGCGTAGTGGGGGGCATAAAGCTGCATCAGAGCTTTTCGGAAGGCGCTCTTTTCCCACGCAGATCACTTCGCCGCGCACGCAATCGCTTACCATTGGAGGACGTCACTTTCGAAGGACGATATTCTGAACCCGCCAGTTTTTGAAGCGTCAGCGGACGATTTCCTGCATTTAATGACCGTGATTCGGGATCAGGAAGAGATCTCCGTACACGTCACAACTAAGGCGGTGGGCTTGGCACGTGGTGGGGTGCTGCGTTCATCCTGAGGGGCCACGTGGAGGTATGGGCCAAGTGTTTGAAACTCGGGACTTTCAGCTTTGATAGCTTGTTCCTGGTTCTTTTCTGCCTATAAAAAGGGAAAAAGGGGTCATGTTTGGTTATCCCCAAGGTGTCTTTTCCATCAGAGCTTCCATTATGCTCACTTCTCTGCTGCTACGAGTAGGAGGACCGATTTTTTCTCTCAGGGGCTCCTTGCCGCCAGACAGCTGGGGCGACCGGGGAGCTGCCGAAGAATGGCTCGCCCTTAGGGGATGGGTCCCGGAGATCATATGGAGAGCGCACATAGGGGGCGCAGAGATCATATGGGGAGCGCACATATACTCTTCCCGTATGGCCTTTGCGACCGGTTACGGGGGGCTTATGGTAGGTAGTGCATCGATACCCCCGTAGCACGCACAGATTCTCCCTCCTTCGCTGGCTTGGGTTCCCGTCCCTTCTCTGAGGGGAATCCTTGCCACGGGAGGAAGAATATGGGAGCAACCGGGGTCGGATGGTCCCCGGTTCCCTCGGCTAGACGGCGACCTGTGATCCAGCACCCCCTCCTAGGGGAGCGGGCCGGGTCGTCCGGATCCTCAGAATCAGCATCCGCAGGCCATGCCTCCTTTTGGATCTTTTAATTCATCCGGGGCCATGGAGGGTCAGCTTCATCATCCGTCCAGGCGGACTGGTCGTTTCGTGGTTTGCCTGATTTGTCGATCCGGTCATCGGAACATCACAGTCGCCTAGGTCTGCTTTGGAGCAGTTGTCCGAGTTTTGTGTTTGCCTTTATTTTATGCATTTCAATGTTCTTGTAATGCCTGTGAGGCATTTGTAACTGATCTTGATCGGCAATAAAGAGAGTTATGTTCTACTTTTTGATCTCTATCTCCTCTTGTGCCGAACTTGTAGTCATTGTTGTTTGTGGGGTACAAAGGCGTCCCGCTCGTCTCTAGACGAGGATCTCACGCTGTCTGAACTAACCGAGGTTCGTGTGTGGCGGTTCATAGATCATTCGGTGAAACATGCTCCTTGCTCTGGTTAGAAGCCTGGTATTTTCGTGCTTCGCTTTTGCCGGAGCCCGATTTATCGTGGGTCGGCCTTGGCTGAAGTTCAGGGAATTCGCACCCCTCCCTATCATGGTTCAGGGAACTTGTTGCTCGGGCCAGCCGAGTTTCAGAGACATTTGACTTGGCCCTGCCAAGGTTCGGAGATTTAATCACTCGGCCCCGTCGAGGTTCGGAGATATTTGACCTGGCCCTGCCAAGGTTCGGAGATTCTGTAACTCGGCCCTGCCGAGGTTCGGAGAACGTTTGCTTGGCCTCGCCCAGGTCCGAGGATCCGGGCTCAAGGGAGCGACTCAGTTGTCATTGCGGGCCGCAGCGTTAGGTCCACGTGGCGCTTGATAAGGGGCGTCAGAGTGGAACGGGCGGTATATTTTCATGCTTTTATTGGTGGCGCCACTCTTCCCGAGGGGGCAGGTTATTGGCCGAGCGCCGGACTTCTGCGTTTCCCAAAAAAGAGGCCAGCATTAAGAGGCTCAGGGAAGCGCCGAATGCATTTATTGCGGGGGCCGATAGATCGGAAAATGTTTGCTTGGGGAACTCCCGAACAACCTGCTCGCGCTTACCGACCTCGCTCGGGATGGGGCGCGACACTTCGGATTTCACAAACGTTGAAACGGCGACGCATGGTAAGCTCTTATAGGTCGGTGGCTGCGGCGCAACCGATAGAGATACCTGCTTGACGAGTATAAATATGACCGGGAGGCATTGGTTTCGGCTATCCCTCGGTTCAAGTTCGAAAAAATGGCCTCCCCAGGGCGATCATCAGTCGGGTCGCGTTCCTCGCTCGACGGCCTGCCGCGGTCGGAGGGGAGGCGTACCTCCGTTACTGTTGATGGAGAGGGCCTAGCGTCGGCCTTTGCAAGTAATCAGCGGCTCGCGAGGATCGCCGAAGAGCACTTAGATGTGTCGGTCAGGGAGGCGGAGGCCTCACGCCGGTTGATGGACCGGCAGAGGGAGGAGATTGCGTCCCTTCGTCAGCAAGTGGCTGACTTGACGGAGCGCCTGGAGGAGCTGCTAGCCTTTGGGAGTGACTCCGGATTTGATTTAAGGCCTCCCTTTTCGTTTCTGTTTTTTACTACCTCTTTGTAATCCTTTCTATAAATGAAAGATGGATCTCGTTTTTGAAGTCCTTTTCTTCAAGAGTTTACGGCCTTGACCTGTGTGATGAATTAGGGTGTTGGCGTGGCCCCATCATTTATGCGCTTTGATATAGGCTCTTTGAACGACGGGTTATAGGGGTGTCACCCAAAAAGGCTTTCAGTAGCAGAGAGGGAAATCCCCTAGCTCTGCTTGGGGCCCTTGGCCGACTACATGGGGCTCGATGGCCTCAAGAGGGGGTTTGCCAATGGTGGCTTCTTCTTGCGCGTCGATGGTTCTTGTTTAACGCGCTCGTTTTTAAACCGGACGGAGTCCTTCGGGGACTATTTGGGGGCCGTTCGGCTTTGGTCGAAGCCTGTATACTTAGGCTTTTTCGCTGGGGTTTTAGTCCGAATGACTTTTACCCGGTCTTACCATAGCCAGGGGGATTCATTGCTCGGCCCAGCCGAGGTTCGGAGAATATTTTACTTGGCCCTACCAAGGTTCGGAGATTTGTTGCTCGGTCCAGCCGAGGTTCGGAGAATATTTTACTTGGCCCTGCCAAGGTTCGGAGATTTGTTGCTCGGCCCAGCCGAGGTTCGGAGAATATTTTACTTGGCCCTGCCAAGGTTCGGATATTGTTGCTCGGCCCTGCCGAGGTTCGGAGATTATTTTACTTGGCCCTGCCAAGGTTCGGAGAAATATTTTACTTGGCCCTGCCAAGGTTCGGAGATTTGTTGCTCGGCCCTGCCGAGGTTCGGAGAATATTTTACTTGGCCCTGCCAAGGTTCAGAGATTTGTTGCTCGGCCCTGCCGAGGTTCGGAGAATATTTTACTTGGCCCTGCCAAGGTTCGGAGATTTGTTGCTCGGCCCAGCCGAGGTTCGGAGAATATTTTACTTGGCCCTGCCAAGGTTCGAAGATTTGTTGCTCGGCCCTGCCGAGGTTCGGAGATTATTTTACTTGGCCCTGCCAAGGTTTGGAGAAATATTTTACTTGGCCTTGCCAAGGTTCGGAGATTTGTTGCTCGGCCCTGTCGAGGTTCGGAGAATATTTTACTTGGCCCTGCCAAGGTTCGGAGATTTGTTGCTCGGCCCTGCCGAGGTTCGGAGAATATTTTACTTGGCCCTGCCAAGGTTCGGAGATTTGTTGCTCGGCCCTGCCGAGGTTCGGAGAATATTTTACTTGGCCCTGCCAAGGTTCGGAGATTCCTGTTCAAACAGAGAGCTCGGCTGTGCCGAGGATTGGTAAGCAGTATCTGTTTCTTCTTGCGATTTATAGCAATATAGTGCATAATGATTCGCGCTACAGGCTTTGAGGAAGCAGATAAGCAGGGATGTGTAGTGAGGCATGCGGGGGTGAATTCAGGGAGGACATACCCTATTGATAATATTTGTGAAGGTTGTCCGCGTTCCAAGTCCGGGGAATGAACTTCCCGTTCAGATCTTGCAGCTTGTAGGTTCCTGGTCCAATAATCTCTGCCACCTGGTACGGGCCCTCCCAGTTTGGCGCCAGCTTTCCTTGCTCCAACGGTTTGGAAACAGAGGCTTTTCGGAGGACAAGGTCGTCGGGCAGGAAGGCTTTTCCTTTGACCCTGGAGGCGTGATAGCGGGCCACCTTTTGCTGATAGGCAGCCGTTCTAATCCGGGCCTTCTCTCTGATTTCTTCTACCAGGTCGAGGTTGGTGCGGAGTTGTTCGTTGCTAGTTTCCTCTGAGTAGCTCTCCACCCGCAATGATGGGAGGCCGACCTCCACAGGGATAACGGCCTCTGTACCGAAAGCCATTCTGAAAGGGGTCTCGCCTATTGGGGCTCTTGGGGTTGTGCGGTAGGCCCATAAGACATGGTGTAGTTCATCTGCCCACCTGCCTTGGGCTCTGGAGAGACGAGCTTTAATTCCCTGGAGGAGGGTTCTGTTGGTCACCTCGGCCGCCCCGTTGGCTTGGGGGTGCCCGACCGAAGTGAGGTGATGACGAATCCCGTGCTCCTCGCAGAACTGGCAAAATTTGGAGTTGTCGAACTGCTTACCGTTATCGGTGATTATGGTATGGGGGAGGCCGAATCGGTAGATGATAGACCTCCACACAAAGTCTCGGGCCCGTGCCTCGGTAATTTGTGTGACCGCTTCTTCTTTGACCCATTTGGTGAAGTAGTCGATGGCGACAAATAAGAATTTCCGCTGCCCTGTTGCAAGCGGGAATGGGCCGAGGATGTCCATCCCCCATTTGGCAAAAGGCCAAGCGGAGGATATAGAAACTAGCTCGGCGGAGGGGAGTCTTTGGATGTTTGAATGTCTTTGGCATGGGTCGCAGGCGCGGACCAGATCGTCCGCGTCTTTCTACATGGTCGGCCAGTAATAGCCTTGTCGCAGCACTTTATGGTAGAGGGACCGGCTTCCCAGATGGTTGCCGCAAATCCCTTCATGTACCTCGCGCAGAGCGTAGTCCGCTTCTGATGGGCGAAGGCACCTAAGCAGCGGCATGAAAAATGACTGCTTATACAGTTGGTTGTCAATCAACACGTAGTGGATGGCCTGCAGCTTCAGCTTCCTAGCCTCTCTTCGGTCAGACGGAAGCGACCCTTCTTTGAGATATTTGAGGATAGGGTCGAACCAGGATGGTTCGGCCTCAACTTGCATCACGCGGTCGGCTTCCATGATGCTCGGCTTTTCCAGAGTCTCCAAGTGAAATTTTTGTTCGGCATCCATTGCCTCCGCGGTTGCCAGTCGGGAAAGTAGGTCGGCACGGGCGTTCTTAGATCTGGGAATTTGAATAATTTCAAATTCGGAAAAATGGGGAAGCAAATTACGCACCTCCTGGAGATATCGAATCATGTTCGGTTCCCGAGCCTCGAACTCTCCCCGAACATGGCCGGCTACCAACTGAGAGTCGGTGAAGGCGTTGAGCTTTTCTACCTTCAGATTGCGGGCGATCCAGAGACCAGCTAACAGAGCTTCGTACTCAGCTTCGTTGTTGGAAGCCGGAAAGGAGAATCGGATGCCATACTCAAAGGTCATCCTCTCAGGACTAGTGAGGACTAGACCCGCGCCAGAGTGGTGGGCATTGGACGACCCGTCGACGTGGAGGAGCCACCGGGCTCCAGACTTTGGCTCTTCCAGAGAGTCTGGGGTAGAACCGTCCTCCGGGATGGTACACTCGAGGAGGAAGTCGGCCAGCACCTGGGCTTTGATGGCTGGGCGAGACTGGAAGTGTATGTCATGCTCACTCAGCTCGACGGCCCATTTGGTCATTCTCCCCAATGTTTCCGGACGGTGGACCACCGCCCTGATAGGTTGGTCAGTCAGGACCGTTACAGCATGTGCTTGAAAGTACGGCTGCAGCTTTCGAACCGAGGTGATCAAGGCCAACACCATCTTCTTGATTCTGCTGTACCTCATCTCCGCATCGCGGAGCAGCCTGCTCACATAGTAGATCGGCTTCTGGATCTTGCCTTCTTCTTTGACTAGCACCGAACAAACCGCGCTCTCCGAAACAGCCAGGTACAAGAATAGGGTCTCTCCTGGGGTCGGACTACTGAGAAGCGGAGGCGAGCCAAGGTACTTCTTGAGTTCTTGAAATGATTTCTGGCACTCAGGAGTCCACTGAAAATTTTTGGCCGATCGAAGAGTTTTGAAGAAGGGGAGGCATCTCTCGGCCGACCGCGTCACAAAGCGGTTAAGGGCCGCTATCCTCCCGGTTAGGCGCTGGACCTCCTTGACAGATGCTGGGGGCGCCATTTGTTGGAGGGCTTGAATCTTCTGGGGGTTAGCTTCGATACCTCGCTGGGAGACCATGAAGCCGAGGAACTTCCCCGAGTTGACGCTGAAGGCGCACTTGGTCGGGTTGAGTTTCATCCCATATTTGCGCAACGTTGCAAAGCTCTCCGAGAGGTCCTTGACATGCTGCGACGCCTCCTTGCTTTTAACCAGCATGTCGTCCACGTACACCTCCATGTTCTGGCCGATTTGCTCCTTGAACACCTTGTTGACCAGCCGCTGGTAGGTCGCCCCTGCATTCTTAAGACCAAAAGGCATAACTCGGTAACAGTAGGTACCTCGATCGGTTATGAAGGCGGTCTTTTCTTCATCTTCAGGGGCCATTCGGATCTGATTATAGCCGGAATAGGCATCCATGAACGACAGCATTTGGTGGCCTGAGGTGGCATCCACGAGCTGATCGATCCGAGGGA
This sequence comes from Calamus simplicifolius, assembly GCA_900491605.1. Lineage (NCBI taxonomy): Eukaryota > Viridiplantae > Streptophyta > Magnoliopsida > Arecales > Arecaceae > Calamus > Calamus simplicifolius. The sequence continues at coordinate 33,433 of UESW01002542.1, read as the reverse complement.
GGGGGAAGCTGTCCTTTGGGCAGGCTTTGTTGAGGTCGGTGAAGTCGATGCAGATCCTCCATTTGCCGTTTGACTTTTTCACCATGACGACATTTGACAGCCAGTTCGGGTAATTCACCTCTCGGACAAAGTTGGCTTTTATGAGTTTGTCGACCTCTTCCTCAATGGCTTTTTGCCGCTCTGGGGCGAAGCTTCTTTTCTTCTGCTTAACAGGCCTGTGTCTCTCGTCCACATTGAGACGGTGGACGAGGACCTCGGGGTTGATTCCCGGCATGTCAGAGGCGGTCCAGACGAAGATGTCAGCATTGCTTTGGAGGAAACTGATCAACCTGTGCCGAGGCTCTCCTTTGAGTAGCGACCCGATCCTTGTGGTTCGGTCGGGCTGAGCTTCGTCCAATGGTACTTCCTCCAATTCCTCTACCGGTTCTCCCCGCTGTTCGGCGAAGTCCTCGCGAGCGTCTAACCCGTCAACTTCGGGCATCCTAGACTGGAGGCTCGTAACGAAACATTGCCGAGCCATGGCTTGACTTCCCCGAACTACGCCAACTCCTTGCTCGGTAGGGAACTTCATAGACAGATGCGGGATGGAGACTACTACCTTGAGAGACATTAAACCAGGCCTGCCGAATATGGCGTTATATGGGGACCTGAGGTCGGTTACCAAGAAATCGGTCTGAACAACGGCCACAAGGGGCCATGTTCCCGCGCGGACCGTCAGGGTGACGATTCCTTCCGGGACGATGATGTCGCCGGTGAATCCCATCAAGGCGGAATCCACGGCTCGAAGATTTTCCATGAGCAGTTTCATCCTGGTAAACACACCGAGGTACAAAACGTTTACTGAGCTTCCACTATCAACAAGGATTCGGCTTACATCATAATTATTCAAATTAAGGGATACAACTAATGCGTCATCATGGGAGAGTTGTACTCCCAGGAGATCGTCGTCGGAGAAGCAGAGTTCGCCCATCCGTGCCTTCTTTGGCACTGACCCATCTCTGCCGCCTCTGGGGCTCGATCCGCTGGCCTCTTCAATCATATTAATACGACCGACCACGGGCGGATTGGGTGGAGGAGGAAGTTGTGGGAGCTCGGGCTGGCGGTCACCTCCTTGTTGTTGTGGCTCGGGCGCCCTTCTGAACTGATCTAGCCGTCCCCGCCGAATCAACCTCTCTATTTCATTCTTCAGCTGCCAGCATTCTTCGGTGTCATGACCGTGCTCCCTATGGTAGCGGCAGTATTTGGTGGGATCTCTTCAGATCGGGTTCCCTCGGAGAGGTACCGGCCGAGGAAGTTGACGCTCTATCTCCATGAGGATCTGCGCCCGGGGCACAGTCAGCGGAGTATAGCGATCGAATCGCCTGGGAGGACTTCGGGAGCGATTCCTTGGCGGCAGCGGAGGGACTCTTTGGCAGCGAGGTGGACTTGGTCGACGGACGGGACGGTGTCTGTCGGGGACTTTGGGCTCTTGCTTCTTCTTCACTTGCTCAGCGCGGGCCACTCTCCGTGACTCCTCGACCCTAGCGTACTTGTCCACAAGGGCCATCATATCTGATAGGCATGGGGGGTAGCTGACCTCCATTGCCAGATAGAAGTCGCTCTCCTTCGAAACTCTCCCCGCCAGGGCGGACATAGCCACCTCATGATTAAGGTGGTCCACCTCTAACATGGCCTTGTTGAAACGGCCAAGGTAATTTCTCAAGGACTCCCCTCTCTCTGCTTAACTTCGGAGAGGGAGTCGGACCTTCGTCGATGGCGACGGCTGCTGACGAACTGGCCAATAAAAAGGTGGCTCAGCTCATCGAATGAATCAATGGAACCCGGTTTCAAGACGTTGAACCAGGTTCGGGCGGATCCTCTGAGGGTGGATGGGAAGGCTCGGCAGAGGACCGCATCAGATGCTCCGTGGAACATCATTATTGACCGGAAGCTACTGAGATGGTCGTCCGGATCAGTGGAGCCGTGATAGGGTTCGACGGCTGGAAATTTAACGTGGGAGGGAATCACTTCCTCCATGATTCCCTTAGAGAAAGGGATGCCCTGCTCCGCCTTGGGCTGGGGCAGATGGGTCTGCTTGGCGGCGTCCAGCTCCTGACGCATCTCCTGGATCTGACGGCGGATCTCATCTTCACTGGTTAGAGGAGGAGCTGGGCGAGAGAATCGCAAGGATGGCGTGGAATCATGGTGGGATGTCGCCGGGGAGAGGGAGCGGGCTCGCCGAGATCTGGGAGGATCTCTATCATAACCGGCTCGCGGGGCTGGTTTGTCCCCCCTGGGGCGATGTGGGGGATCCGCTGACCCATGCGGATCAGAGGAGGAGGTCGCCGGCGAAGAAGAAATTGCCGTCTCTTTCTGAGGATGCGAAGCAGGAGAAGCTACAAGGCGCTCTTGAACCAGATGGGTAAGGGCCTGGACCTGTTGGACCAGTGTAGCGAACTGGTCTTGGGTCACTGGGATGGCAGGCGGCGACGGGGTTTCGACCGGTGGAGGTTGCGGCGCTGTAGCGCCAGTCGGATCAGGCCTCTGAGAAGCGACCTGATCTTGGGCTTCAGAGGCTGCTCTTCTCCGATTGGCCATTGGAGAGGTTCTTCTCCGGATCTAGATCCTTGTCTCCTTTCTTCAAGTTTTAATGGGACTTGAGACCCTTCCTCTAGCGCCAATCTGTTGCCGCTGAAATCCGTCCTCCGACTCGGGCGCGATGATCTCCAGGAAGAGGGGGGGCGAACCTGCAAAAGAAGTCCACGCGCGGAGGGACGCTTGGGGTGGTCCTCCGCGGAAGACCCTCCGATGCTCAAGTCAGTGGGGAAGAAATCGGCGATCAACCAGATAGTGGGGAGGTGGATCTCTATCCATATCCCGTTTGTTCTGGTATCGACGGCTGGGAGAGCTCCTTGATGTCTCGAGATCTGATCGAGTAGGCCTGGGGCGGTTATGATAGGCTTTAGGCCACGTCCTGACATGATTTCTTCTCTAGGATGCCGTTCTGGTAGGCTCGGGCTCTCCCGCGTCAGGTTCCGCGGAGGTAGATATTGGGTTGTGGATCGCTCGAAGAGGCCGAGCTAAGGAAGCCCGGAGGGGCCGAGCTACGGAAGCCCAGAGGGGCCAAGCTAAGGAAGCCCGGAGGGGCCGAGCTACGGAAGCCCGGAGGGGCCGAGCTAAGGAAGCCCGGAGAGACGAAGGGAGGAAGTTAGCCCTAACCGCCTCGCATGGATATTAATGCAATGACGATTTTACCCCCCAACAGAAAGGATTTGATAACCTATTACTTAATTTTTGAAGAGCTATTGTGAAAGTTAGGGGATGATAAGACCGATTTTAATGTATATTTTATCAAGATATTTGTAATCCTATAAATCATGAAGAGGAGTTTTATGAAGGAACCACTTCAGAAAAGTTTCGAAACCCTTGTGGTTTCGATAATCTGATGTCCGAAATGTTCGGCACGGGTTGCGAAAAGGGAGGACGATCTACAAACTTTCGACTGTTGAGATTCGATCGCTTTGGTTTGAGAGCGAGACTCCATAAATTTGAAGGTTCAAAGTAGGAGCGAGACTTAGTAAATTTGAAGGTCGATCAACCGAGGTTTAGCCTAGTGATACTCGGGCAAGGATGCCGAGGTAATAGTTCAGCAAAGCATTCCTCGGCTCATAAGGATCAATCATACTCAAAGGTGGGCCCGACTCGTCTACCCATGTAAGCTATTTTATGCAAAAACTTTTTTATTCGGCATCAAAATTCATATGGTTTACGATTTTTTAAAATGCAAAAGATAAAAAAATAAAAAAGATGATCAAATCTGAAACCAAATAAGAAAGGAGAAAGAGATTGTAAATGACCTTTGCTCAGAGATAGGGATGGCAATTTTTTTCGTTTGGCCATTTACCCTGCTGGTACCATTTTTAACGCCAGTCTAAATGGCTTAATGGGTAATGAAGATTTTTCGTTAACGATTAAACGAGTAAACGGTTCAGAGACGATATTCTCCATCCCATCCTCGTACCTATTAACTTTAATATAATATATTTAAATTTTAAATATATATAGTAATATATTAAAAATTAAAAATTAAAAATAAATAAATATATATAATTTTGACTCTTGCTCTTCCTTCTTTTACGCAACTGATCTGAAGTTCTGAACCAAGACGAGAACCTAGCTCCATTAAACCATCGTCTATCTTCGCCAATCGCTGCTCCATCGATGTCCTCTAATACATTTTTCTTTTTCTGCTATACTCATCTCTTTAGAAAGATATCTCTTTATTTTTTAAAAAAATTTGAATGTATTTTTTTTTTTTACGGTTATTAGTTTCTTTCTTACTTTTTGTTCTGTTCTTTCTTATCCTAAAGTCGAAAAATCTCTTATATATCAATATCATCATTTCGATTAGCCTCCATCTCATCTAAATGGATAAATGGGTACCCATTGGGTATCCGTTTACTCGATCGGGTATCTCCGTTTTTGTTCCGTTAATTATAACTTATTAATGGAGCAAAAAATGAGAATATTTTTTATAACGGAGATGAAGATTGGTATAAACCGCCATGGACCATTCTCTACCATTGCCATCCGTACTTAGAGCATGCCAAGCTTCTCGCTTTGAAGTCCATTGGAGGGTCAAACAAAATATCGGGGACCGCTGATGGACTCGATATAATTAATCGCGGAGCGGGTGATTCCAACTGGTTGCACGAGCGAGATCTCCACAGGCAAAGGAGAAGGAATGAGACGGCATTCATACGTTTGTCCCTGACGTTGGGCCGGCCCATGACGAACTCGAGATGATATGCTAGGCCGACCCCACTCAACATGGGTAGCTGAGGGCTTCCCACGGCTCCAACGCTTATGATCCCATGGAAAAGACTTTATACATTGCATCCGGTGCAACAAGTTTTACGTGAGCTATACCGTCTCTTTTTATTGATCCATATGCATACGATACTTATTAAAAAAAATATTAAGATACCTTTATGACATTCCAAGAATTTTTAAACTTACGATACCCATTTATAAAGCAAAAAAAAATTATGACATCCTAGTTGTAAACTTACGACACCGTAGCTATAAAATTACTATACACAAATTTTTTTTAAAAAAGTTGAATGGGTATTAATGCACGTCACGTCAAAATTTAAGATGATACCCCAGTTTTAAACTTATGATACTTTAGTTTTAAACTTACAATACTCATTCAGAAAGTCAAAAAAAAATTATAATATTCTAATTTTAAACTTAGGACATTCTAGTTTTAAACTTACGATGCATAGCCTCGCTCCTGGCTCCAAGCAGCCTTCTGCTCTCAGCCTCGCTCCTGACAGCACGACCCCGACTCTCCCCACTCTTGGCCACTTCTGGAGCACGACAGCACGGCTCCCGGCTCCCAACCACCTCAGGCTTCCGGCCGCGCTCCCGACCTCGCTCCAGGCTCCATCTCCTTGCTGCTCCCGGACTCCTAGCTCTGTTCCAGTTGCGTCCCGGGCTCCCAATTCTGTCTCGATCTTCCCCAGCTCTGCCTCGGCTCTGTTTCGGTCTTTCCCACCTCCATCCCGTCCAACCTCCCCTTGCCAACCCAACTACCATCTATGGCAGCTACGTTGCACCTAGTGACTCCTTGCATGCATGCATGCATGGAAATGTGAAGGAGTCCTTGGATTGGTACGGAACAAGGAGGGATGTTAATGAGAAGCTAAATGGCCATTATGTTGCAGCAAGCGGGTGAGAGAGGAGAGGAGGTTTACGTGCATAGGGTCCACGTGTATGGAAGTCCTTATGCGTGGGGAGAGAACTCTTAACAATATCCTATCAATGACCCCTGATGAAGATGGCGAGGTCATACCCGGTCAATGTCAATATTCACCCTTCCAGGAGCATCTCCAATCGGCGTCCCGAGTAGGACCCCTACTCTGTAACCTGGGCTGCATCCTCAGCTGCTCTCTACGGTTTTAGTCGGCCACTCGAATAGAATCGCAACTCGATCATCTAGATAGAACTCATTGTAGGGTTCGCATGCCTGGCTTCACCACTTACCACTATCTACATAGGACAACAGAAGAGTGATGCGATGGACATATTTGATGAACGTTAACATCATAACGGTCGTCCATGCCCTACAAGTCTGCAACAGTCTGCAGCAACTGTTAAATATGTCTTGAATTTTATATATTGGGCCCGATTTTTTGACCCGACCCGATATTCTTGTTGGGCCCGGACCAAACCGGTCCGCTAGGGTTTATTTTATGGAAGTATTTTTTTGGGGCGTATATATATATATATATATATATATATATATATATATATATATATATATATATATATATATATATATATATATATATATATATATATATATATATACGTGTGAAAACTTCTGTAAGGGTTTGAGACCTCCTCCTTTTTGATAATGGAATTTTGTTTGCCTTGCCCGTGGATGTAGATCACCATGATCGAACCACGTAAATTCTTGGTGTTCCTTTGTTTGTTTATTGTTTGATTTGTTTTTGAATCTGATTTCCGCAACAAACTGGTATCAGAGTTAGGTTGGAAATAATTGAGGAAAGGGAGGAAACCCTAACTCTTTTCCCAAGGAGTCCCATCCCTCGGCGGCCGTTCCGGTGGTAGGGTCGCGGGTCCGCAGCCTTCCGCCGCTGGATTCGCTGGAGAGCGAGAGAAAAGCTGGGCTGCAGCGGCGTCGGCCGTCAACTTCTCGAGCACATCGTTAACTGCAGACCTCTGCACTCCCAACAGGGTTTGGGTCTTCGAGTAGTGGGGGTCTGTGACAGCCGATCTTTGTTGGCGGTTGACGACGTTGCGACGAAGGGAATAAATGATACCTTCTTGACGGAAATTTGCCGGGCGAAATCTTCCGATTCTTCTTTGTCGTCCCTGCTTAGCGTCCTGGGCGACGACGAAGACGCCGTGGTTGGGAGGCATCCCCTGTCTCTGGGCGACGATCTTCTTTTGAGCGAGAGGCAGTTGTTCCTTTCGCCGCTCGTTTTCTTGGAGCAAACCCTGGCTTCCAAGATTTTTTTTTTGTGAGAGCGAGATGTTTGGAGGAACTCCATGGCACTGATACTCTGATTTTGTGGTTGATTTGTTTTCTTGCCTGAGTTCTTTTCATCCGCAAAGTGGGAATCGAAAAGAAGGCCTCGGTTGATGCAGTTGAGATTATTCTGGATCTCGAACGGCTGCCCCAGATATACTTGTTGGGCGATGCGGCGACGGTTTTTTTTTTGTCGAGGCGGAAGAGCAGAGTCTCTCCTCTCCTCCACAAGGCGGCGGCCATCCTCAAAGAGCACAAGGCCCCCATCGCCGAGTGCCTTGTCAAGGAGATCGCCAAGCCTGCCAAGGACGCTGTCACCGAGGTGGTCAGGTCAGGGCATCCGGTGTCTTAGAACTGAGGCAACACTTGTTCCGCTTCTGTCTCTATCCGAGGGTTTCTTCACCATCCAAAAGCTAGGGCTTTTGCACTGGATTTTAGCCTCCTCTGTTCCGTCCGTGAAGCTGATCGTTTCGTTCTTAGAAATTTTTTGGGATGTCATCTTTGAAGTTTCAGATTGCACCATTTGATGGACAGAACAACTTCGGATTATGGAGAATAAAGATGAAGGCTTTATTGAAGCGAGAGGGTTCTGTTAGGGCACTGGATAATAATTATACAGATGACATGACCACAGCTGAGATTGAAGAGATGGATGAGAAGGCGCATAGTATGATCCAGTTGTCTCTAGAAGACAATGTTTTGCGAGAAGTCGCAGATGAGGAAACAGCGGCCGGTCTTTGGAAGAAACTGGAAAGTCTCTACATGAAGAAATCTTTAACATCGAGACTTTATTTGAAGCAGCGTCTTTATACCCTAAAGATACGAGAAGGTACGCCTATTAAGGAACACTTGAATGTGTTTAATAAGATTGTTATGGATATGAAAAATCTAGATATTAAACTCGAGGAAGAAGATCAAGCTTTGATTGTGTTATGCTCATTGCCTGCCTCATACGAAAATTTTGTGAACTCGATGCTTTATGGACGTGAATCCATAACTCTAGAGGATGTTAAAGCATCCTTGAATTCTTCAGAATTGAGAACAAAATTGAATGGAAATACTAGTGGAGACAGGGTAGATGGTTTATTCGTGAGAGGTAGGGCCAAGAAGAAGGATAAAGCTTTTAGAAAGAAATCTGTTGGTCGTTCAAAATCTAGGCCACCTGGAGATACGACGAATGTTGAGTGCTACTATTGTCACAAGAAAGGACATTACAAGTCAGATTGTCCTGTGCTCAAGAGAAAGGATAAGCAACGTAGTCAACGTCAAGATGCGGCGAATATTGCTGAGAAAGATGAGTCTAGTGTGTCAGACAGAGTTCTTACGACATGCTCTGTTGTTAGTCTTTCAAACGATGTTTGGATAATGGATACAAGAGCATCATATCACATGTGCCCAAATAGGGAATGGTTCACCACATACGAACCATTGAATGGTGAATCAGTTTTTATGGAAAATGATGTAGTATGCAAAATTATGGGAATTGGTACTGTTCAGATTAAGTGCCATGACAAAGTTGTGAGAACCTTGACTGAAGTTAGGCACATACCAGACTTAAAGAGAAACCTTATTTCTTTGAGCTGTTTGGATTCCATTGGGTGTATGTACTCAGGTGGAGGTGGAGTTCTAAAAGTCACCAAAGGCAATCTAGTTGTGATGAGAGGAAACAAGGTGAATCACTTGTATCATCTACAGGGTAGCACAGTTATGGGTTCTTCGATTGGCACAGCAAATTCTGTTTCTGCTGATGATAGAACAAAATTGTGGCATATGCGTTTGGGCCATATGAGTGAGCGTGGCATGACAGTTTTGAGTAAACGTGGTTTACTATGTGGTGAGCAGACATTCTCACTAGATTTTTGTGAGCACTGTATTCTTGGCAAGCAGTGCAAGGTCAGTTTTAGTACAGGCACACATTCAACGAAGGGTACACTCGACTACATACATTCTGATTTATGGGGACCGGCACAGGTTCCATCTAAGGGTGGTGCTCTTTACTTTGTGACATTTATTGACGATTATTCCAAAAAAGTTTGGGTTTATTTTCTGAAAAGAAAAAATGAAGTGTTTGAAACCTTCAAGAAGTGGAAAGCCCTTGTTGAGAATCAGACAGGGAACAAGATCAAACGTCTGAGGACCGATAACGGTCTTGAGTTCTGTGGTGGTGATTTTAATGAATTCTGTGCAGATGCAGGTATCGTTCGACACCGTACAGTCAGGTACACTCCACAGCAAAATGGAGTGGCAGAAAGGATGAACAGAACTTTATTGGAGAGGGCAAGATGCATGCTCTCTAATGCTGGCATGGAAAAGGCTTTTTGGGCTGAAGCAGTTAACACGTCTTGCTATCTGGTTAATCATTCTCCTTCAACAGCAATTGAATGCAAGACTCCTTTTGAGATATGATCAGGTAAGCCTTGTGATTATTCAAATCTAAAGGTTTTTGGATGCCCTGCTTACTATCATGTTAAGGATGGTAAACTTGAACCTAGAGCAAAGAAGTGTATCTTTGTTGGTTATGCTGATGGTGTGAAGGGTTATCGTCTGTGGTGCATAGAACCTAATTCACCTAAATTCATTATTAGTAGGGATGTTACTTTTAATGAAAAGTTTATGCTAGATCAAAGGAATGTTGTTGATGAGTCTGCAGGAAACCATGAGAGTGATACAAATGAGGTGGAGGTTCAGGTCGAGCTTCGAAAAAAAGGCTCTCAAAATGATTTGAGCGAGCAAATTGTTACTATTGATTCTAGTTCAGATGAGGAAGCTCTAGATGAGGTGGAGCAGCCATACTCTATTGCTACTGGCAGAGAAAGGAGGGAGATTCGACCCCCTCAAAAATATGGGTTTTCTGATCTGGTGGCTTATGCCCTTACGACAGCAGAAGATATGGGTATTCAGGAACCATCTACTTATACTGAAGCTGTTACTTGTTCGGAATCAGAAAAGTGGACTGTTGCTATGGCTGAAGAACTGGAATCACTTCACAAGAACCAGACTTGGGACTTGGTGCCATTGCCTAAAGAAAAAAGAGCCATTGGGTGTAAATGGGTCTTTAAGAAAAAGGAAGGTATTCCAGGCGTTGAAATTGGTAGATACAAGGCAAGACTTATAGCTAAAGGTTACAATCAGAGGGAGGGAATTGATTATGATGAAGTGTTCTCTCCTGTTGTGAAACACACTTCTATTCGTGTGTTGCTGGCTATAGTTGCTCAATTTGACTTAGAGCTTGAGCAACTTGATGTGAAGACAGCCTTTTTGCATGGTGAGCTTGAGGAGACTATTTATATGGCCCAGCCTGAGGGCTATTATGTAGAAGGCAAGGAAGATCATGTATGTCGATTGAAGAAATCATTGTATGGTTTGAAGCAGTCTCCAAGACAGTGGTATAAAAGATTCGACAGTTTTATGATACGTAGCGGTTATCATAGGAGCAGCTATGATAGTTGCGTGTACTTCAGGAAGGTTTCAGATAAATCCTTTGTCTATCTCCTTTTATACGTGGATGACATGCTCATTGCTGCAAAGAACATGACAGATGTGTTGATCTTGAAGAAATGTCTCAGTAAGGAGTTTGAAATGAAAGATCTGGGTCCTGCCAAGAAGATCTTAGGAATGGAGATTCAGAGAGACAGAAAAGCAGGTAAGTTATATCTCTCACAGAGGAGATATATTGAGAAGGTACTTGAGAAGTTTGGGATGCAAAACTCTAAGCCTGTCAGTACACCTTTAGCATCACATTTTAGACTCTCAGCTATACATTCACCTCAGTCAGAGGTCGAGGAGGCTGCAATGTCTCCTGTCCCATACTCCAGTGCAGTTGGTAGCTTGATGTACGCTATGGTATGCACTCGTCCCGACATTGCGCAGGCAGTTAGTGTGGTTAGCAGATATATGGCACATCCTGGAAAGGTCCATTGGCAGGCAGTGAAATGGATACTTAGGTATCTTAGAGGCTCCACAAAATTGGGCCTAATGTTTGATAGAAATAGTTCTAACTGTACTTCTGTTGTGGGATTTGTGGATTCTGATTATGCTGGGGATATTGATAAGAGAAGATCTTTGACTGCTATCTTTTCACATTATCTGGCTCGGCTATAAGTTGGAGATCAACCTTACAGTCGATAGTTGCTTTGTCTACAACAGAGGCAGAGTATATGGCAGCAGTAGAAGCAGTAAAAGAAGCTATTTGGTTACGAAATCTTGTTCAAGAACTTGGGCTCAAGCAGGAAGACAATTCAGTTGTCTTTTGTGACAATCAGAGTGCTATTTGCTTGATTAAAAATCAAGCATATCATGAGAGGACTAAGCACATTGATATCAAGTATCATTTTATTCGAGAGGCATTTACTGAGAGAAATATTACAGTAAAGAAAGTAGATACTGCTGACAATCCTGCTGATATGCTGACCAAGATAGTTCCCGCCAACAAGTTTAAGCATTGCTTGGACTTGATTGGCATGCTTGTTTGAGGTTTTCTCCTTCTGGGGCTTGGTGGCGAGGTGAATGAAAGTTCTATTTTTTATTTTTTTCTTGAAGTGGATATGTTTTTTCGTTGCATCCCTTATTTCCTACACCGAGTTAGCTCACATAGGCTTAGGGATGCTGGGAGAATATGTTCAACTTCTAGTTTGTTAAATTCAAGCCAAGGTAGAGATTTGTTAAATATGTCTTGAATTTTATATATTGGGCCCGGTTTTTTGACCCGACCCGATATTCTTGTTGGGCCCGGACCAAACCGGTCCGCTAGGGTTTATTTTATGGAAGTATTTTTTTGGGGCGTATATATATATATACGTGTAAAAACTTCTGTAAGGGTTTGAGACCTCCTCCTTTTTGATAATGGAATTTTGTTTGCCTTGCCCGTGGATGTAGATCACCATGATCGAACCACGTAAATTCTTGGTGTTCCTTTGTTTGTTTATTGTTTGATTTGTTTTTGAATCTGATTTCCGCAACAGCAACTGTCCAAATCAAGCGGCACCCACCAACTCTACTACGGCCTCCCATACCTGATGGGACCTGACTCATCAACCAGCTGCAACCATCCATACCTAGCAGAATATGGCCTGCAGCTCTGATAGACCACAAGGAGTAAGCCCCACTGTTGCTTCCCTTGCCATGAATGCTCTGACAGATGGTTACACCTCAAGTTTCATAGACATCAATAAAATGGGTAAGAGGGACCCCCGACCAGGTAAGCATCAAAGACATTCAAATAAATACATGCTCACATAGAGCACCTCTCTAAGTCTCTCTCGAGCTTTCTCAAACTTATAGTTGTTGCCCAGAATACTGACTTGAGCATCGGAGGGTCCCTACCAGAATCTTCAATCCTCGGAACTTTATGCAGACTCTCGACCAAGCAAAACCTGCCAGAGGATCCTTGACACGACAAAGAAGGGGACCAAACACTTGTGGATATTCGAAGAGGGTGATTTGGCACCAACAGTTGGGATGAACTGAATCACCCGATAATGTACAGTAAATTTTAGATGAGGCAGGTGTTAGTGTGTGCCCTAAATCCAATCGGATTAGATGCTAGTTTATACATATTTCATTATAAATGCAAATCAAATTTATTAGTTTCTTTATCTATTCAGGTGTAATTCTTAAATATATATTAGATATATTTTATCTGTGAGATAAAGTCCAAAAGAATATAAACTGTACATATGAAATTTGTAATAGAGATTATAAATTATGAGATCCAAAATTGTATATTATAATTTGGTTCTTTAAATTTTCCTAGTCGATGCGTAGATAGTACTGGGCACTGTAGAACGCCATGAGACTAGCACACATTGCATATCTTCACCCTTTTGAATTGTAACGATGTATTGGATGACCCGCATAGAAATCCCATATGGATATTCTATATAGTATTAATTATTGATTTCTGATGATGATGGTGCAAGTGATTCTTTGACTTAAGATATTCATTGCACCTCATGTGTGGAATGTCATGCTTTGACGACATGCAAACGTCGCTCTAGCCACGGATGGCAAATATGGTGTCAATTGGGTATAGTATGAAGCACATGAAGGTGGTGTTTGATCAATATAGGATTTGTCTCTCTTAATAGAGAGGGTTATATTCCACAGCCACTTAATGGATTAAATTGACTATTAAATCCTTGCAAAGTTGAGTTGAAATTCGAAATGGTTTCGAAGTTCCAATCCATGTGAGTCAATTTTTTCTGAGATCAAGTAAATAAAGATCAATTATAGGGTTGACACATTCCATACCATTGATTAATCTAAGATATGTAACGAAGGGATTGAATCGTATGGTAACCGTTCATGGACAGGTATTGATGACCATATCAACAAAACTCTTAACACTTAGATGGTCATGATACTTTATTAGAGGCTGCTCATGATCTATAATCATAGATTCTTTGACTTAATCAAGGAGTTGATTTGATTAAAGAATTAATTTGAACAATGTGTTGATCAAGTCAACTCTAGGGTCAATTAAGGGACATGATTATTGCCAACGTGTTAAGAAATCTAATAGGTCATATGCATTAAGGAGATTTTAGATGAAGTTAAAATGAAAATTAAGTTGAACTTAAATCAGATTAAATAATCAATTAATTAGGATTGGGTTTGACTCAATCTTAATAAAAAATATGAAATTGATGAATAAGATCCATCGTTCAAGGGGAAGATTTTTTGTACATGTGATGTACATATGATTAGATGCCTAATTAGGCTTGTCCATGTGATTGATGGCTTAGATTAATTGAGATTAATCAAATGGGTAATATGGTGTTTAATTGGGTCCATATGATGGGCGTGATCCATCTCCATGCTATGGTGGTGCGCATGCCAAATTCTGAGCATGTGATCATGATTTATTTGAGTTCCTATTTTTAAGGATGCAGTTTGATGGTTGGGTAGTTAGGTAGTTTGGTGGTTAAAAACCTAACATAACTTCCTAAATTTGTTGGAAAAGTTATCAACTAATCCTCAATTTGATATGGTTAAATGTTTGTTATCAACTTGATATGGTTAGAAGTTTGTTATCAACTTGATATAGTTGCATGGTTGGATAGTTGGAACAAAATCCCTCTTTTTGGTGGAACCACACAACCTCCTCTTCATCAATAAAAGAGAGACGCTTTCTTGGAAACATATGCCTAACTTCTCCTTTCTCTCTCTTGGATGCCCATGCCCTTTCTCTCTCTAGGACGTCTCTCTCTCTCTCTCTCTCTCTCTCTCTCTCTGATATCCCACATCCTCTTTCTCGTCCTACATCCTCTCTCTCTAGTTCAAAATTAGATCTTGATTAGAGAATCCTCTTTCTCTCTAGTTCAAAATTAGATATTGATTAGAAAACTATTCTCTCTTGATTTAAAAAATCAATTGAAGAAGAAAAGAGGCGCTAGCACCTCTCATTGGAAGGTCGTCATCCAATCCTAAGAGAATATCATCAAAGATCTCTGCGGATCGCCATTAGAGGCCAAATGCATTACCGGCTTCATCAATTTTATTTTCAATAAAGAACATAGATATAATTTAAAATTATTTTAGATTTAATTTTGTTGGAAATTAAATTCATGTTAATTTTATCTTCCACTACATAATATATGAGTTTGATTTATATAAAAATATATAAAATTTTTAACAACATGACCAGTGATTTATTCTCCTCCTAGTTGAGAGAGTAAAATATGCCTGAAGATGATGAAAAAAAGAGTATACAGCCTCGATTGAGATCAAGATGGTAAGAAGCGTGCTCTTACATAGAAGGATAACTAGAATGTTGATGATGCCGCATGGATCAGCGCTTTCATTAATTTAACACTTGGACCTTATCTGAAACGGCTATTGGAAACAGAGACCTTACATGTTGATAGGAAAGCAACTGCTAGTTGACCCTCCCATTAACCGTTCCAACCAGGCCCTTGGAGCCGATCGATCTCTGCTTTCCTGCAACCCACGCATAGAAACTGGAGAGAGGCAAAACACTAAGAACATTTATGGTTATACAAATTAACAATTAAGATAATCTTTTCGCCATAAAATAAAATAACAGGTACCGCGCCAAGACTCTATAAGCAATATATTGTAAGACTAATTTCATATATTATTTGTTGAATAGAAGCCACATATCGATCTATCAATCATTCTCCACGAAATATGCCTCACGTTTCTTACCTTCCTAAGCTTTCTCACAATGAATTTTCCAACACAAAACACCTCGAAAAAAGCAAAATGCATATGAACAGTTTCCATCCCCATGTCACACAAAAGGATAAGAACCATTTCAAGTACACCTATACGGCTTCCTCATACGGATTGAACTCTACCACTCACCAAACTTAACTTAAAATAGAATTCTTCACTTGCTCCAGAGTGAGACAAATCTGACATAGAATGGGATACTAGCTCAAGAAGAAGGGCACATCATCTTGATAGACCTCTTTTCTGTGCGATATTAGGAGGGATCACCAGCAGCAGGAAGGCATTTGGGCAGTCATAGCCTATCAGATCTGATTATCGAGGAATCAGCTTATCTTCATCGAAGATATTATCTCCCTCCAGAGGATTGTACGAAAAGTCTTATCCTTTTATGCTTCTTACATACTCCATTGCACTGCTACTGATTATGATAGCTTTGATCACTAGGGTTCCCTTGCTACTTCGATAGCGAACTGACAAACAGTTTTTATCTCTTGGAAGCCCCTCTCCCTAGGGTTTATTAAAATCAATTTTGATGGGAGTGTGCGGAGTAGATTAGCTGGTTCAGCATTTATTATATGCAAGTATGCAAGGTTGATGAAAATATGCTAGCGGCGGAAGGAATTGGCCTGCTTGATTTCTCTGTTCCTCTGGTGGTGTTTTATGCAGCGTGAACTGGCATTTCCTGCGCTTTCAAGATCCTTCATACCCAAAGTCTCGTCATTGAGGGGGACTCTCTCATTATCATTCGATGGCTCTACAGGGATTGCTCTAATCATGCTCCTATCAATCCTCTACTACTTGACATCTGGTCCATCCTGTAGAACATATACAGATTTCAGATCCGTCACGTTATCGGGAAGCCAACTCGGTGGCTGATTGGGTGACAGCCACTGTGGCCCATCATTCTGGATTCTGATTTTGAAAACAGAGAGATCCTTGTTCCATTGTACTTAAGAAAATTCTATTTTCTGATTTATCGAAGCTGACTTGCATTAGACTGGTGTAATTATCCATCTGTATCAAATATATATATATATATATATATATATATATATATATATGAATTTTTCAACGTAAAACACGCCTCAAGGGAAAAAAAAAAAAAGCGCATGGACCGGTTTCCGTCCCCATCTCATACAAAAAGATAAAAATCATTTCAACATCTAAGCGGTTTCCTGTTATGATTGAACTTTAATGCTCACCAACAATAATAAATCCTATGCCATCAGAAACCGACTTCCAACGATGAATATGAAAACTTGCACGGCAGAACTTCTTCGGCCATGAGAGCAGACTCCCATGAGAGATAGAACAAAAGAGGACAGGTCTAAAGGTTTTTTTTTTTAAGATGAATTCTTCGACACTCAAATTAGTAAATGAAAGAAAAGAAAAAACTAACTCTCCTATAGGTAAAGTTTTAAACATTTTTTTTTATTATTCTTATTGCTATACCCAAGGATGTAGGGCTTCAAGTCTTTCTAATTTGATCCACTCAATAGTGGATGATTGGATGAACCTAAATCCTAGATAAACAGCCCCACTAGTGAAACTCTCTTTTCATATAAAACTTTTTTTTTGGAAAGACACATGTCACCTTTAAATCAATTATCACATATTATCTTCTAATCATCCACCAAATGTCCCCATCTAATCGGCTTGCTAGCTCATATCTCATTATTTATGCTTCACGTTTAAGTTTGAGTTTATATTCATGCTCAAGTGATGAATGTAGCTTGATTAGATTGTGGTTGGCTTGATTTGGCTTTTTTTTTTTTTTTTGGCCCAATTGTGGTGATTTAGATATGTTGAATTTAAGTTGGCTTAGACCGACTATAATGACACATGGATATATACGCATTCAACAGCCTGACCTTTATGTATAAGTGGAAAGGCCAATTTTTCTTTGTTTATTTAAGTGAAAGATCTTAGCCATTTAATATGGTCTAGAAGCAACCAAGTAAAAATTCAAACTATTTTCCTCTTCTTAGTTAGGATAAAGAGAAGGTTTTGGATCAACTTACTCGGTGCAAACCTCCTAAGGTTACTTAAGCTATTAATAAAGGCAGCTCTGGTTAAATGCCGACTTAAACTTAGAACCTTTCTTGGGAGTATTTTTACTTCCTCCTTCAGCTCTATTTCTTTTTGCTTTCATCCAAGCTTATCAACTTATATTTTTTTTTTTTTTGCTTTCAACTGAGACCATGGCTTTAGTCCTGAAGTCCAGGTTAAATGGCATGTCAGTACTCAACTCATGGTTTGGTAGAACCCAAGTATGTTAGGACTAGAAGTGGGTCTAGGCTGATGCAAGGCTCATCAAGCCAGGCTAACTTCGGGTCGAACCATCGGCTATGTATGTTTATATTTGGGTCAGAATTGGGCTCACAATTATGGCTCGTTTCAATTTCAGATTAGGCTCGATAGAGCTTTTGCCCAACCTGAACCCAAGCCTGAACCAGGCCTGATCGTGGTCTAATTCTCAAGCCCAAGCCCTAAGCTCTAGGTTTCCCATTTCATATCTAAGCAGACCAGACCCAATCTTTTGTTTGGTTTTTTTAAGGCCTTCTTGACTTTTTTTTTTTTTTTTTTTTTTTGTACAGACGAATGATTACACCATCCTAGGATAGGTCACATCCGATATATCAAAATACAATAACTGAGAAAGAATAATAGGACAAGGGTCACTGCTTCAAACTCCAAAAATCAGAATAAGAGACCACTCGGCTAGCAATCCAATCAGTAACAGCATTGACCTAGCAGTAGATATGCCGAATGTGGATATGACGAGCTTCTAAAAGAGTAAAGCGGATGTCGTATATTAAGGGGATAGAAGATAAATAGATAATGGACTCCTGTCTGATCCACCGAACAACCGTAATAAAATCATCTTCAATGATAATATTTCAAACGTTCAGAATTCGAATGGCATAGAAGATACCGATTCAAATTGCATGCAGCTCGGCAAGAGGCTTGGCTTTTTTTTTTTTTTTTTTTTTTAAGCAATGTTCAATCCCTCTGGTTTCACCCAATTTCTCTAGAAATTTCTCATCACTCCTTTGCTGGTGATCACCTACCACACCTGGCTACCATAATTGCCGCTCCTCTACCGACGGCAATGCTAGTGGCCATAATTACTACCACCACAACTATATCTTTGGTCACATCCGCATCTCCAACCCTCCCACGCTACCTCCCCTTTATACGCTCCCACCCACCTCCAAGGCCTTCACCTCTACCTTTCTTCCTCCTCTCTTTCTATGATATCTCATGCCATTCCAATTTCTTGGTTCAATTGACTGAGCTCATTCCATCTTCAGCTTCGGTTATTTTGGCTCTTGCATCCTCAATTTCTCACAAAAAGGGACAAAGTAAGATTTGATTTCATCCAATTTCTAAATAGATCTTTGATTATCTTGGCTTTATTCTTAAAGTTCCTTCGGACTTTTTAATTTATCGATAGATAAAAGCTTCCATCTTGCTAATTTTTATGTTTTATTATTTTAATTGAAAATTAATCATATCTCTTTTTTACATATTTTACAACTTTCATATAACTTATCAAAGCCTCATAGCACTTTTGAAAAGAAAATAGGTACTTAGGCCTCTTCTTTGAACCATTTTCCCCATTGTGAAAACCAAGCAAAAAGCCAGAAATGGGCTCCAAATTCACTAGCATATATTCATGCATTGACTGAGTTGGCTCCAACCCTCATTAGATTATTTGATGACCTTCAATCAGTCATCGAGATCCCTGGTAAAATAGGTTTTGATGTTGATTGTCTCGTGCATTTCACATGGCCTTGCTCTTTCCCAAAAATCAGTGCAAAGTCCAGGGACCATTCCTGCATCAAAGTATTGAATATGTTCTTATGTTCTGGTGTGGTGAATTTGAGAACATTTCACTCTACAAAAACAAAAGGTCCTCTCTAGTTATATTTCACTCTGTAAGAGGGGGAAATATTTCTCCTCCTTGGCAGAAGAAAAAACGATCAAAACCAAAAATGAAAACTAAAACAGATAATGGAAAATTGGAACAAGAGTGACATACAGATTTATAATATATCACATATCTAAAAGATACACTGCTGGAAGAGTCTTTTCGCCCAGGCATTTTGCCCAAAGAGGTTGACAGCATAGAAGGTAACAACATTCAAATTCAATCGAATCGAATCGCAAACACTTAAAGCTCACCTGCAATGTCCCTTATTTCATATGAGTTATAAATTGTGTTTACTTTAATACCATATAATTATTTTAATTCTTTATTTTGCATAAGCACATGAGATCTTTCGAATATATATTACCAACATAAAACTAGCATTTACCAGCATGGGCTCTCATAAAATCTGCTTTGAATGCAAATCCACATTTTGACAATCAAACAGAGATAGGTTCTGCTTGGCTGTGCTTTCTCATAAAAATCAAAACCTAATGTTGAAAATTTTGGATGTATGCATTCATGGCCCCATCTTTTGAAAGTGAACCAAAGTTGAAGCGAAGAAGTTGTACAAAGAAGCCAAATTTGTTCCATTTCTCTGTTAGGTCATATGCAAGTCCACCATTGCACCGATCCGAGATTGACCAAATAAGCAAAAAGTGTTATCCAACTTGTTAGAAAGAAACCATTACCTGTAACAAGTCGAGACTACTCCGTTGTTCACAATGAGTCAACGTTGTTAGAAAGCTCAACACACAAACTTTCTTCCACGAAATAAGAAAATTTTACAGGGCTAGTTTCATTACAGTTGTTGTTTTGTCCACTCTCAAGGTCTAATCCGAATGCGTGAGATGTCTTATCACTGCGAAACAAGCCATTAGAAGGATCCATTATGTAGACCAAGAAAATAAAGTCACACCAATGCATTTGCTTTTGCATATGAGGAAGAGGTTCAGGCTTTGCTCTCTGCTTCATGGCGTCCCAACCTCTGGTTTTGGATTCTGATTCCCATGTACCTAATAAAGTCCAAATGGGAGCATGCATTAAAAATCAATACTTAAGGGAAAGAATCAATCAAATTATAAAGTCAAGTAGGACCGAAATGTTAGGAAGCCATGATCAGAGAAATGTTGATTAGTATAATAACGACAACTGTCATCGAGTAATGGATGAAGAATGTATGGCAAAATATGGGGCCTTTGAACTGTTAACCCGGCCGTCACAAAGTGTCACACCGAATTGGCCATCCATTTTCTTTTGTTTTGAGAGCTTGGGCACAAAACAACTCTCCCTCAGCTGAAAAGAAAATGATATTATGAAGTTGCTAAAGAATGAAAGTTGGAAGAAAGAATATATTACCTGCCCAGCATCATGACTGTTGCCTGCGGATTGGTTCCCGGCGAGGAATTAAAGGTGGATCCATCTATGACTCGAAGCGCATCCACGCCAAAAACTTTGTAATCACTGTCGACGACTCGACCAACCTGGCAACCCCCATGGTAGTGCCAAATGGTCATCACCGTGTCCTTGCAGTACTGTTCCAAGGACTTGGAATCGTTGTCATGCCTCGGGATCAAGTTAAATGGAAAATTCGCAGTCATGTTGAGCATTGTTCCTATCGATATGGCAGGATACTTGAATTCAGAGAATGCCTTGGTCTGCACCACTTTTACGATGGTCTCCATGCCCTTGATGCATCTCTTGAGATCCAGGGGATCCTTGAAGTAGTTGAAGGTGACCGATGGGTTGTCGTCCGGGTTCCTGTTGCGAAGCTCAAGATGACCCGTGGAGAGGGGGCCAGCGATCTTTTCAAGGATGAATCCACCTCTGAAAGAAGATTCCTGGATGTCGGTCATGGCTTGGACTGCTCTTGAAATGGCCTCAGGAGTTCTTTGCTTGGGAGGAACTGTGGATAGCTGGCCAGTCTGCACATATGCAACCATAAATTAGGATGATGACAATTTAGAATGATGTCTTAAAGGCCAAGGGCCTGCAGGCTTGTCTGGTTTCTGATTGATAGCTGTAGAGAAGAACTGGGTGGGTTAGATTTGAGCCGGCGTGATCCAATAGTAAAATCCCAGATCAAGTCCAATCTGGGTCGGACCTAAAGCGAAACTCGGAAACTGGCACCGAATTGGGCTTGATTAGACCAACCAGCTTCGCCAATGTCGAATAACGCTGCATTGCAAGGGCTATGGAGATGGATCTTTTATTAGTAAGCACCTGAGGAGAGAACATGCCAAAATTTCCGCTTGGAAGCTCGCCGGGCTTCGGAGAGGCAAAGTTGGCCCCGCTGGCCCCCTCGATGAAGGTGCCGAACTTCGTGATACCGACGACCTGGATGAGAGAAAGCTCAACCGGCGCGGGGGAAGGGACAAAGACGGCGTTCATGGGGTTGTCCGCCATGCCCTGCCCGACGTTTGGCTGGTCCACCAGCACCCTGATGCCCATCGACTCCAGGTGGCTCCTGGGGCCGATGCCGCTAAGCATCAGCAACTGAGGACTACCCATGGCCCCTGCTGAGATTATGATCTCGTTCTTGGATCCCCTCCTTAGGTAGGCTCTGTGTTTGATTCCCGCCAGGTCTCTGAACTCGACTCCATGGGCTACTGGCCTTCTCTTTCCTGTAGACAAAAATTATACATTGTAATTATAAATAGTAATTAAGAGTATCTTGGTTATTCTTTCTACAGGGAAGTAGTAGTGGAAAAAAAAATCGCGGTAATTAGTGAAAATGGCGGTTAATTGTGAGCAGTTAGTTCATGGATCTTAATTTATTTGTCATGGAATTAAATAAATATAAATTTATTAATTATAATTCCTATCTTTGTTTTTAATTCTGTCTATAAACAGGTGGGCAACCATCAAATTAACTACTCTTTTAATTATATATTATCCTCTGTGCGCTTTTCTTATATATATATACATATATTGGATGTTTTCCTAATTATAAAATAAAGGTAAAACCTCGTCGGATCATTTGGTGGATCATCGAACCATACTCTTTGGTAAGTCTACATTGAATTCCATTAATTGAATGGCTGCTGAGCACCGCACCCAACCCTTTCTCTAGAAAATTACATGATAGATAGATAAGGTAATGGCCGAATCAACAAATTAATATACGATCATTTTACTGCGGTTATCGATCGTTACTGAAATCTCATGCAAATATATATATATATATGGTGTCCAAGAAGCCAATTATATGCGTTTATTATCCACAATGCAAACTGATCTAGCGAAGCCCTCACCTTTGGGCCTCCTGAACAAGATCCTTGCCACTCTGGCCTGCAAGAGTACTGTAAGCTTATAGGGGTTGGCATACTGGAGCAAATCGGCAGCAGTGTGCCTATGCCCATCTCTGTCGAATATGGTTCCCCCAACTTTAGTCCCACATAAATGATCGAAGGTGAATCCATTGAAGGGCCTCACCCCAACCTCCAAAAGCCCGTCCCGTAGCGCTGATTGCCACTGAAGCATCGGCGGTTCGAACACCACCACCTTCTCCACCCATCCGTAGGACTCGTTCACCAGTCTCCAATCCCAACCGGCCCTCCTCACGTACAGCGCGCTCGCTCGCGTGTAGAACCCCGCATTGAGGCAGGTCCCGCCACCGAGCACGCGGGCCCGTGCGTTGATGACTCCGTCCTCCGACACGAAGCGCTGCGAGGCCGAGGTGGGGGAGTCGTCAGCAAGGGTGTTGGCGAAGTTGGCCAAGTTGGCTATGTTCTTGTTGCCATAGGGCGAGCCACCTCTCTCTAGCAGCAAGACCTTGAACTTTTGCGAGAGGGTGGCGGCCAGAGGGCAGCCCGCCGTCCCACCGCCGACGATGATGTAATCGTAGTGCAGTATCGGTGGAGCATGCACTGCATTCTTCACAAAGGTATAATTTGGTTCTGCTCAAGAATAAGATCAGCAGCTCATCATAAGACTTCAATATATCAACTTAAAAAACACAAAAAAAAAACAAAAAGTCTAGATCACCACAATTCAAATGCAACGGTCGAATTGGATACAATTTGGTGCTGCTCATGGAGAGAGAGGAGTCAAGAAGATGAGGCAGCTCATAACCACCCTTCAATTTAGAATATATCGACTTATAAAAAGTCTAGTCCACCGCAGCTCAAAAGTAACGGTCGAATTGGATCGATGCTATCAGACTACTACTCATTTTGCTGGGAGATCGAGACCGAGGGGCACAAACCTTTCTCTGAGCGGCAGAAATCCAGTAGGCAGAGAACAAGGACTGCTGCTACTGATCTCCAAAGGAGAAATGCCATCTATCTACCACCACTTAAAAGAAACCGATCGAGGAGACCCAATATAATTATTAGTCCAGCGAAGATTTTCGACTCTTTGTTGCGGGCAAAGTCTACATTACATATGTATATATAGAGAGAGAGAGAGAGAGAGAAAGAGAGAGAGAGAGAGAGAGAGGGAGAGAGAACAGGATTGGGGATGTCCTCCTGAAGGTGTTAACACCGTCACACACGGACGGCGCAGCGCAAAGATGAGCTCCGGTTTCTCGCCGGTAGAAGCTTCTCCTAAGCTAAGTCTAACCACCAGATGAGAGGACCACGCTCATATAAAGACAATCTCCTTCAGCCCTGTCTCCATGCCGTGTGCGTGAGAGCCTTGGAAAAACAAATGTAACCCGGCCCTTGGGACTCCAGAGTTGGTATATAAATAAAACGGTACACCTAAATCGAAAAGGAACCCGCTTCTTTAATTTTAGTGCGGTGCTTTGGGCGATACGGTTGGATTTACTGGTAGCCTCGGTTGCATCTGGAAAAAATCGGACCGTATTTATGGATGTTCGGAGTGGCAGGTGAGTTTTTAGTGCTAGCCACCTAAATCTTTGAAATTAATCTCCGAGCAAAACTTTTGGGGCCATGGTACGATGAGGTCCAACAGGGCTTGCAGATGAGGTAATCAATCATCTATATTTGGTTGCATCCTAATTAATAGTGTTCTACATGATGATAAATCAGACATATATGTATATGCATCTAAAACTCTACCATTCAACCCAATGAATTCTTGCTCATTCGTGAGAGATCATCAGATATCTAAACAGCCATCATGGCTTAAAATTTATGAGCAAAAATAACTCTTATAATTCGTATTAAAGAAACTTAATATTATATTTTATATTAATTTAATTTAATTTAATAATATAAAATTATATTTAGAATGATTAGATCAATCCAATATATATAATGATCACTAATGATCTAAAATTAATATCATGGTGATTCCATTTGGATTGCTAAAATTTTTTCAAAGTGGATTGAAGGAACTTCTTGGCGATAGTTCATTGGCTGGCAGGATGATGGCCAAAAGGATTTTCAGCTGGCACTTGGTCTCCATTAAAAGCTAAGAACCGTAAAGGCTCACTTTCCGTCGAGTAATGTTCGATTCGAATAGCTTAGATTTGCATATACCCTCCTCATCTTACGATGAATATATCAATCTGACATCATCCAAATGCCAAAAGGTTCAAATGGGTAGCTATGAGAAAAGTCCTCTTGGCACCTCATCCAAACATGCATCCACAGTTGACACGGGCTTACAGTTGTCAGGTAATGTTGGATTCAGGTAGCTTAGATTTGCATATACCCTTCTCATCTTACGATGAGTATGTCAATTTGATACCATCCAAATGTCAAAAAGGTTCAAATGAATAGCTATGACTGTGATTTAATTGAGTCAGCCACGGGGATCATTCCTCAAACCCGCGTCAACCATGAAGAGAGTAGTGCCCAAACCACTGGGCTACCGCTTGGACGGTAAAAAATTTTTAAAAAAATATATAACGAAGTATTCATTTCTCCAAGGAAAAGCGAAGGTGGGTACAGAGGACTCGTGAGCTATGTTTGGTGAGATCCATCTTTCCCATACTTTGGTTATTGAAGTCCAAATTTTTGGAGATATACAGAGGCGGACTCCTGAGCTATGTTTGGTGATATCCATCTTTCCCATATTTAATTATTGAAGTCCAAATTTTTGGAGATATATTATTTAAGAATCAGTTCAAGAGTTTGAAGTTGTCAAATAAAAAGAGCATGACTACTAGAGCAGACCCCATCCGCAAAGCTCTATAGTCTTCCATTTGAGATTGGTTTTATGGGATTCTGATTATCACTGGTAACATTTATACTGCCATTCTTGATGCATTAAACGTCCTATCATATTATATATAAGAGAAAGTTAGGTTTGACTACAATCATATATAGTCAACATCAACTTCAGCCATCCTTCTTATTTTTAAATTCATTTTAATTAAAAAATTTAAAATTAAAATGACTTCATAAAATTCGTACAAATTTAAAGATGAAAATGATAATTGAATTCAAAGCTTGACTACCTAAAAGTATAGTATTTTATTTAATAGTTTTATTATATATCTTCTTTCAAAGTTGACCTATTCTCTCATGGGATTTGTTGTCATTTAATTTTGGTTGTAGTGATGACGTAAGACTAATAAGCTCAGCGATCATGCCATTAGATTTACAAGATTTCATCTCATATATGAATGAGAATTTCTTTCAAGCAAAAATGTTGAGTTCACGTGCACACAGAGTCCAACTAATATACTGACACAACCTCTTTATCTCAAAAATAAAAATAAAAAAATATACATACATTTGATGTCAATTGGTTTATAAATATATCTATATATATATATATATATATATATATATATACACACTGTACATCAATAATCAAGCATCAATTTGGGATGGATCGTAAGTCTGAAGCTTGGACCCCTCTATTTGCCTCGTTGAGTGCACGGGGCTTCACCTCCGCGGCACGATAACGTATAAAATTATATTTTTATAAATTATTATAAGATTGAAAATATTTGGATTAAAAGTTTTGAGGAAACTTTTATATATTTCACCTTTTAATAGAAGAACTTTTTTACTCTTCTTTATTCATTGGTACTGTAAGCTGGTAATTAAATCAAGTTAATTCTATATCTTATTTGTGGACGCAGGCTGGTGACCGAATATGTTACTTCTATGCCTTATGTTTTTTTTTTTTTTCTTTTCTTATAAACCAGTGGACGAACAACATTTTGTATATCATATGCTTTTTTATCTTTGTCAATTATTTATATTCAATTAGGCACTCCGAATGGTTTATTAAGCATTTAGCCACCGCCAAAAAATTTATCAAGCAATTAAAGGCTACAATTATTGGGTTTCGTCGATGAGTGCCCTCGGGCACCCATTAAAGGCATTTAATACACCGTTTAATTAGCCTTTCGCAGGATAAAAAAGGAATACAGAGAAGAAGAACTTTTCTGGCTTGTATGTTTAGAGAAACGTTAATGCACAGCAATAAGACTAAGTTTAAAAATAATTTACAACCCAAATGCCTCTGCATAAACGTTTAATGCTAGATGACCGTCACATGTCTAATCTAGACGTACATCCATAAGCATCAACCATAACCATTCATGCCTATAAAATGGCCTTTTTTTTTTTTACAGGCGATGATCATTCTATTCTAGTGTGTATCAATTCCAATAGATCGAAAAATAGTATTTGCTTCAGTACATTAGGAAAGGGATCCTTCTGTTACCAAATCCAAAACATAAAATGGTAGGTTACATAGATCGTCATCCAGTCAACCGCAGAGTTGGCCTTCCTATAAACATCACAAATCTGGATGCTGAGAATCATCTTTAGGGTAGATCAGATGTCGCGGAGTGGAGGTTTATAGAAATTTGATCGTGGCAGTCCTGTCGAAGCACGGATGATAGTAATAGAGTTTCCTTCAATGAATAGGCATTGAGCATGAATGATCCGAATAGAATAAGTAATGTCTGCCCAAACTGCATTGAAATTGAACTCTGTTCAAATGGCCATTAACCTATGCACAGTACTTTGCGATACAAAGCTTCTAACGAAGAAAATGTTGTATAGTCTCATTAACACGCCAAGATTGCATAATAATTTTTCTTTTAATTTTTTTTAAAAATTTATTATTATAGAAAATTATGTTATTAAATATTTTTTAATAATTTTAAGAGCTTATGCTTCCGCAAAGAATCCTATTTTGACGTCAATGAGAGCTTCAATGACTTGTGTATGCAAAGGTATTTCATTTATTTTTTTTAACTTCTTTATAAATTTTATTGCTGTGCATTAAATATTTTTTAAATATGCTTAAAAAGCTCCTTGTTTTCAACGATATTTTCTGGGAAAGGCTAACTAAACGGCGCGTTATGTGGCCCTTGACAGGTGCGCGCGCGGGGTCCACGTCAACAAAACCCCAATTATTTCCTACGCAAAATGCCACCAGTATCGCTGTCCCAGAGGCTTTCATTATAAACGGCTTCTAGGGGTCGCATTTATTTTCGATACAAAATGATGCTCGAAGGACCGCTGCATGGCATAAGCTCTTCGACTTCCTATAGGCTTTCATCATAAGAGGTACAGATGTGGTTCATGCTGCATGCTGGCCACGTTTGCCTGCATGTGAGCGGAGGGTTCAGGGCCATGCTAAAAAAAACAGAGCAAGCGTGCAAAATGGAGCCAGAGAAATCCTGGTTGGCTGAAGATGGTGGTTGGTTGAATGGCGTCATCTAACAGTTTGGACTCTTTAATGGCGAGAAATAAATGAAAAATAATGGTTCTGGAGGAAGGGGTGGCAAAGCGTTGCTCATGTTCTCTCCATCAGAACTAATAACGTATTCGAGGAATATGCTTAACTTATCTAATTCTCCATGTGATCTCCTTTATAGCGAGTAAATGCACGGGCCGTTAAAGATGGTGGTGATGCATCCTTCCCTTAATGCTAACAAAGTTATGCAACCATACTGACAGAAGGAAAAAAACATCTATAGACTTAAAAGGAATCAAGGATGATTCATTAAACTTACCGAATAAGTCGGTTATAAAATTTAAAGCCAAGCATTTTTTAAAAAAAATATTAAATGGACTAATTCAATAAGTTGGTAAAACAGTAAAAACATGAGAAGCCTGTCCAAATCCAAATCAGTTTTAAGAAATCTGGTCACTATGATTAAGGCTCTAAAGGTTTCTACCTAAGAACTTACATATTTTCATCCTTCGAAGGATCGAGATATTAATCTTTAAATTTCAGAAATATTTATTTGAAAGAATCTGAAAGTCAATCTCTAAGGATTTAATTTAGAATTAAAGCAAAAGATTCTTCTAAATATCACTCCCTTAATTTTTAAAATTTAATTTAGATTATGTCAATTTCTTAATTTTGAAAAACTTTCTTTAGACATGTAATTTGTGAACTCTATATAATGGACCAAGGATTGTAGCTTGGGAGGTCAAGAATAATATCAAATTGTTTATTTTGTGTTCTTCTCTCACTCTTGAAATTACTCTTGAACTTATCAAGTTTATTCTTATAGCATTCAAACAACTAGACTTATCGCTTATGTTCTTGAGTGGTTCTTGAAACTCTTGGTGAGGTATTTTCAATTATAGTAGTTCTTGGTTCTTATCTTATTAGATAACGGGTCAAGACTCGATAAACTTGCATCTTGAAGATCTTGAGGTTCAGTTCCACATTTGGTGTTGGGTTTCATCACGTTGGTAGCGAGGTTCATATCAGTAGGTATTAAAGCTTAGGTTCTCATCACGTTGGTAGCGAGGTTCATATCAGTAGGTATTAAAGCTTAGGTTCTCAAGCAAGTTTAGATTTTTCTTTAATTATTTTATTGTTCCTTGTTCCTTGATTTAGGTTCCTTGATTTAGATTCTTAAAAAAAAAATAAAAAAAAACATAAAAAAAGTTAGAATTGTTATTGTACACTGTTCCTACAATTTCTTGAGTTGTTGATCTATCATCCCTTACTCTTAAAAACCATCACTATTAATTGCTTGCATCAATTCTTGAGTATTGCTTATTGAATCTTCTAGTTTGTTTTGGTTATTCACTATCTTTAAATTGTTGCTTGAATCTCGTTTGTTCTTAAGTCTAATTAAGAGTGAAAAGAAGACATAACAAGTAAAAAAAGACAAGAGTAGCGAGAGCATAAGAGGGTTAAAGCAGTTGAGGAACATGAGAGCGAGTGAATTTTTTTTTTTAAGTGAAACACATGAGGGAGTGCTTGTGAGGATTCTAACTTTGTTTTGCATATTCTAAACATGTCATACAATCAAGGAAAAAACTCAATCAAAAAGGCACAACAACCAATCACTTCTAATCTACAATTGCATGCATTCTTGATAGAGATGAAGTGGATGATGAGGGCTAAATTAGAACAAGTTCATAAGAGAATGAATAGGATGGAAAAGAAGGCAACTAGAAGGTAGCATCAAAACACTTCCATTAGGCCACCATCTAGGCGAGTGCAAGTAGGGGCACGATGGAATGATGTTGAAGATGAAGAAGAGTTGGAGGAGTTGAATGAACCATTAATGAACCAAGGTAGGTTTGGGCATGGTTATGGGAATAGAGAAGCTATGGTGGGTAGACCTAGGCGAGATGATTGGGAAGCATCAAGGCGAAAATTCCATCCTTCCAAGGTAGAAATGATCCTGAGACCTATCTAGAGTGAGAGAAGAGAATGGAGATGGTCTTAGATTGTCACGATTACTCTGACATCAAAAAGGTAAAACTTGCTACAATTGAATTCACTAATTATACTATTATTTGATGGATCAATTGTTAAAAGATAGGAGGAGAAACCAAGAACATCTTATCGAGATGTTGGACGAGATGAAGACAATCATGAGAAGATGTTTCATTCCAAGCTACTACCATCAAGAGTTGTTCAACAAGTTGCAGTGTCTAACTCAAGAATCCAAAAGTGTAGATGAATACTACAAAGAGATGAATGTTGCTATTATCCAAAAAATGTAAAGAAGGGTAAAGAAGCCACCATGGCTAGGTTCTTGAATAGTTTAAACCGTGAGATAACGGGCATGGTGAAAATGTAACACTATGTGGAGTTGACAGATGTGGTGCAGCAAGCTATCAAAGTTGAGCAACAATTGAAGTGAAGGTACATGGCTAGGAAAGGAACAAGCGTGGATGCTACAAACTCTTAGAGATCAGCCCATAAACGGAACAATTTTTCATCAACTAAGCCTAAGTCCAAACCCTCTAAGGATGCCAAACAAGTCGCAGCACCAAAACAAGGTAACATTGAAACCACTACTTCTAGAAATCGTGACATCAAGTATTTCAAATATCAAGGTAGGGGTCATATAGCTAGCCAATGCTCGAACAAAAGGGTGATGGTAATCAATGCTCAAGGAGAGATTAAGACTAAAGATAAGCAAGAAGATAAAGTGAATGACATGCCATCTCTTGAAGACATCTATGAAGGGCAATATGTGGTGGAAAGAGAATCATTAGTGGCAAGACGAGCTCTTAGTATGCAAGTCAAGGTAGAAGAAGATAACCAACGGGAGAACTTATTCCACACTCAGTATTTTAAAAATAACAAAGTTTACAGCATTATAATTGATGGTAGAAGCTACACCAATGTGGTAAGCACTGAATTAGTAAAAAAATTGGCGTTACCTACCGTAAATATCCGCGATCATACCGGCTTCAATGGCTAAACAACCAAGGAGAAGTCAAGGTAACAAGACAGGTGTTAGTGGCATTTTTCATTGGCATGTATGAGGATGAGGTGCTTTGCAATGTGGTACCTGTGCATGCATGTTACATTTTATAGAGAAGACCATGGCAATATGATCGGTGAGTCACACATAATGGTTTCACCAATAGCTACTCTTTTATCATTAAAAAGCAACCCATATCACTTGTACCATTGATTTCAAAATGAGTTTTTGAAAACCAACTAAAAGTGCAAAAAGCGAGTGAAAAAAAGAAAAGGAAAAAAAAAAAGAGAGGTCGAAGTTGAAAGAAAAGAAAGGAGAGAGTGGCGGCCTTGGTGAGTGCAAGAGAGAAAAAATACAATTTCATTGCAAAAAAAAAAGTGAGATCAAGAGAGCTTTACTGTTACAACAGCCCCTTATAGTACTCATGTACATGGAGGCCTTTTTATGTACTAATAATTTTGCTGGATCTTTGTCGAACAGGGTTGTTTCTCTTTTACAGGAATTCAAGGATGTTCTTTCTGAGGAGGTGCCTCTTGGCTTACCTCCAATTCGAAGCATCGAATACCAAATTGATGTCATACCCGACATAATAATTCCAAACCGACCATCCTATAGGAGTAATCTTGAGGAGACTAAGTAACTTCAACGGTTAGTCAATGAACTAATGGAAAAGGGGTATGTTAGAGAGAGCATGAGTCCTTGTGCAGTTCCGATGCTACTAGTGCCTAAGAAGGATGGGACATGGAGGATGTGTGTTAATTGCCGAACCATCGATAACATTACAGTAAAGTACCAATATCTCATCCCTTGATTAGACGATATGCTAGATGAATTGCATGGATGTTGTGTGTTTTCTAAGATTGAACTTAAGAGTGGATACCATCAGATTGGGATGAAAGAAGGCGATGAGTGGAAAACTGCATTTAAAACAAAATATGATTTATATGAATGGTTGGTTATGCCTTTTGGATTAACTAATGCATCTAGTACCTTTATGAGACTTATAAATCATGTTTTATGTGCTTTCATTGGCAAGTTTGCAGTTGTCTACTTTGATGATATCCAAATTTATAGCAAAACTTGATTGATCATGTTGAACACCTAAGACTTGTTTTAGAGGTTTTAAGGAAAGAAAGATTATTTGCCAATCTTAAGGAATGTACCTTTTCCATGGATAAGCTTGTGTTTCATAGTTTTGTTGTAAGTGCTAAAGAGATTGAAGTCGACGAGAAAAAGGTGAAAACAATTCAAGATTGGCCAACACCCACTTCAGTGAGTCAAGTAAGAAGTTTCCATGGTTTAGCCAATTTTTACCATCGCTTTGTGCAGGATTTTAGCAACATAGCCGCACCCGTAACCAAAGTCATCAAGAGGAACATCCGAAGTCATCAAGAAGAACATTTGTTTTACCTAACTTCACTAAAACATTTGAAATTGAGTGTGATGCTTTCGGTATAGGTATTGGAGGCATATTGATGCAAGAGGGAAAACCAATTGCATATTTTAGTAAGAAATTGAGTGGGACAGCCCTAAACTATTCTACTTACGATGAAGAATTATATGCATTGGTTCGAACTCTAAAAACTTGGCAGCACTATCTTTGGCTAAAAGAGGCAGCCTAAATTGAGCCGATGCCATGCCAAATGGATGGAATTCATTGAGATTTCTCCTATGTGATCAAGTACAAATATGGTAAGAAAATATGTGAGACTTTACATGAGCATTTCTTTTGGCCGCATATGAGACGTGATGTGGAAAGGATTTGTGCGAGATGCATTACTTATAGACAAGCTAATGTAGGCAGCATCCACATGGTTTACACACACCACTTCCTATTTCTAGTAGACCTTGGGTTGATGTTTCTATGAATTTTGTTTTAAGTTTACCTAGGACTAAGAGGGGGAGAGACTTAGTTTTTGTATTTGTTTTTCAAGGAGATTGTTAGGCTACATGGCATGCTTAGGACCATTATGTCTGATCGAGATGCAAAGTTTTTGTGTTACTTTTGAAAGACTTTATAGGAAAAGTTACGAACTAAATTATTTTTATTACTTGCCACCCACAAACCGATGATCAAACCGAAGTAGTAAATAGAACCTTATCTACCTTGCTACAAGCTATCATACAAAAGAACTTAAAAACATGAAAAGATTGTTTGCCATATGTTGAATTTGCTTATAATCGTTGTGTTCACTCTACAAATAAGTTCTCATCATTTGAGATTATTTATGGTTTTAATCCATTGACTCCTTTGGATTTAACTCCTTTACTTTTGAATGAACGTGTTAACTTAAATGGCAAAAAGAAAGCTGATTTTGTTAAGCAGCTTCATGAGAAAGCGAAGCAACACATCGAACGACCAACAGTGCAATATGCCAAACAAGCCAATAAAGGACACAAAAAGGTTGTCTTTGAATTAGGAGATTAGGTTTGGCTATATATGAGGAAGACCGTTTTCCTGAGCAATGATGTTCTAAACTCCTTCCAAAGGGTGATGGACTATTTCAAGTGGCGAAACGCATCAATGACAATGTCTACAAGCTTGAGTTACCAGATGAGTATGGCGTTAGTGTGAGCTTTAATGTTTCTAACTTATCTCCCTTTGATGTAGGTGATGATTTGAGGACAAATCTTCTTCAAGAGAGAAGAATAATGCAAGCAAAGTTGCACAACAACACTTAGGGGGCATTTGGTAGTA